>JAODAL010018420.1:0-74851 GCA_025379985.1 Phyllomedusa bahiana
AAAAGCTACGCGGGAGCCAGGGGGGTTCCGGACCTGCACATAAGACAGACCCAAAAACAGAGATCTGGAATGCTCCACCCTGGGGCACGCCAATACACCGATTTCCCAACTGAGACGATCGCCCCAACCAATTCTCCACCCCGGGAGCTGCCAAAGAGAAAAAACTGAGCTTCCCCACGCAGAATCCTTTGATTTTTTCCAAAAAACCCGCCGGGTCCGGTGCCTCCCTGGGGGATTTAAATAGGCCCACCCTAGTGTTGTCAGACGAATTCGAACGGGGTTCAGAGGAGGGAAGATGCCAAAGGTTGTGCCAAAAAAAAACAGCTCTGATTCCAGAACTTGTGTAAGAAAGGATTCCCTGGGGGACCAGAGCCCCTGGTTATCCATGTACCAAACCCGGCGCCACACCCCGAGGTACTGGTGTTCATAGTGAGGACGCCATTGCGGGGAACAGAAAAAACATTCCCTGATGAAGGCCCCGGGGGAGACCACCACCAAGCGAAGGCCCGGGTGGCACCTCGGTAAAAGGGGGAAAGGGCTGTCCAGGAACACAAAGAACCGTCCCAATGCCGAATCACTTGTGCAGTGGGCAAAATAAAACTCGACAAAGGATATATTTAAAGGGAGAGTTCCCCTCGACCCCTCTGCAAGTGAAAGGTGCAAACTGTAAACGCTTATTTTCTCCAGGGGGGTAAAACACCTGGCTACCCGAGTGTCCAAATCACCCCCAAAAATTCCATTCCTGGAAGGGTTCAGGAAGCATTGTCGAAATTGATGACCCAATTTTGAAACCGCCAAATGTTAGGGTGATCTGATGCGTCCAACTGGGGGAACGTGACGGCCCTCACTAAAAGGTAACCCGATAGGGAATAAGGGAAAAACCCCCTGTTCAAAAAAAATCACCCCCAGGGGCCAGCACCCGTGAAACCCGGGGTGGGCCAAACCAAACGGCAGAACTCTAACTGAAAATGGTGAGGCCCTACAGCAAACCGGAAAAAGACTGGGAAGGGCGAAAAGGACATGCAGATAAGCACCCTGATCCCTCACCACCCAAAATGCCCCCCCAAACCCGGGAGCAATTCCATCGGATACCAGGAACCGCATATATTGGTTGAGTTCCTTGAGGTTTAACCGGCCTTCAGACCATTTTTTTTGGGGCCAAAACAGGTTTGAGAAAACCAGAAAGCGCTTGGATCGGGAAACCCGGGTCCCCCTTTAAAAAAGGAGGGCATGGAAGCCTGAAATAAAGTTAAGCCCCCGGGAGGAGAGGCAGGCGGAAAGAAAGGGAAAAACACGTTTGGGGGAACGGAATGAAATGAATCCTAAATTTTATGTGGACGACTTCGCAAAACCCCGGGTCTTGACTGGACCACCAATTTCCTAAAATGGAGGGGCCAGTGTTGTACTCCCCATTTGGTCCCGCTACTCTAGAGGTGGGGGTTTTTAAAAATACAAAGAACCGAGGCAATAAGGGGACTGAGCGGAAGGAAGCTCCCAGCTAAAAGGTAGTTTTTTACGACTCCTCAAGGGATCACATCATGGTGCAACCTGCGAAACCCCCCGACCGGTGAGGGCTAGGGCTCGGCCCCCACATAAAAAAAAAAAAGCCCAGCAGAGCCATCTGCCTCTTACAGACACTATGCAAAAAAAGGATTAGCCCGGCGTCAGCAGGGGAGAGAGAGTCCATAATGGATCCAACATGTTTGGTTCGGCTTAGAGTCAGCCTCCTAGAAAAGGGCCTAGACCCCAGGTGCTGTGACGACCCAATTACAATGATGAGAAAAAGGTATATGATTTAGAGGTTAAGGTATATTTAGATGACAAAAAGCTATAGATGTTAAAAGGGGTTGTATTTATTTTTTAATTAGGCTCACTCAGGGGCTACAATAATTTACAGACTTTATGGATTTATGTTTTTAGGTGTTTCTTACATTTTTATTATTATGTGTTGGTAGTAAGTGATGGCATTCCCTTACAAATGCATACACACACACTATAGAAACACCAGGTGGCCTGCTGAATAGTCAGGAGGCCGTCACTGCTATAGTGTAGCTGGCCCTCCACAAATTAATTGTGCCGCAGTTCTGCCTCTGGATGTCATCTCTAAACAGCTTTTTTTGTTGCCTGTATTTCAATACATTTTAAACTCATGTAAATTATTTATGTAAAGTTGAAATATTATGTATATATACACACACAGCCAAGAGAGAGGGTAAAGACATACTGGTACAGAAATGAAACACCTACCTTTAAGAACAGAGCAAGGTATGCTTGGGCTAGCTCAAAATCAAGTTTTGTCGCCAGCATCTTTCCAATCAATGCGTAAGAAGCTCTGCATCACCTCCACAGACCCCCGCATTTTCTGGAGCCAGATTCCGTATTTCTATTTCAATCCTAGAAGGCCCCAACTCTTTTATTGTTTTTAGTGGAACTGTCATCTGCAAAGATTAATACATACAGAGACACAAGTTTACTGATCCGTTTTCTTTCTAACACTGTGAAAACATACTAATAGATCAACTAGCTTCCACAAAAAACAGACTAAAACAAAAAAGTGATTTGGACTTACAGTTATTACGGTCAAATGATTCTTCAAGCTGGACAAGAAAAGCAGATTTCTGTTCGAGAACTCCAAGATTCACAATTTTGTTCTATGTAAATAAAAATGTAGACGGAACGTTAAAAAAAGTATTGTTAGGTCATGTAAGAGATGTTTGCGGTTACAAACATGACTACTGAATATATGGGTTAAAGAGGCTATACAGTGGGTGAAATAAGTATTGAACACATCACTAATTTTGACATCACCAGATGTTGGAAACAACCGAGGTTGTGGAGTTGGTGTCCATTTTGGTGGAGTCAGGGTGGTTATAAAATGGACCGATTCAGACTCCCAAAATATATAATAAATTGATACAATTATTTCAATGTGTTGCTAAGTGCTAGAGGAATTGGGTCTTGCCAGTGCTAATGCTCCCATATCTTCAGCCTCATCAAATAAGGAGTTTCATGGTGCAGGCAAGCATTACCATAGGGGAAAAGATTCCACTCCCATAGCAAACTGCTCATATTTCAGCTACATTTTTAACTTGCTCTCAAAGAAGTAAAAGAGTTCAACGGTTCATCAAAACTGACTGTGCATGAGGCAATTCCTTTATACCCTGACATTGTTAGAGATGTTGCCCATGTGGTCACCGCGGTCACCAAGTTAGTGTAGAGTTGCCATTCTCTAGCCTGGAAAATGATGAGATCAGATGTGAGGTCATCTATGAAGGAGGCTTTGATGGAGGAGATACTATTTCTCAGAACAAATTCATAGACTTTTTTGTGTTCTAAAGTTGCATCCAATAAATATTTTACACTGACAAGCAAAAGTGTAAAAAATTTTTAAACTTTTGACTTTTAGGCTCCATATCTCACCATCCACTACAGCTTTAAACGTGAGACTACCATCATTTTATACAGTCATCCTGGCTATCTTATACATAACTTGGCCCTGCTACTACTTACATTATGTGTAACAATGAGAAATGACAGAGAAAAAGTATTTAACACAAAAGAGAGGTGCAAAAAGCCATGTAAAGTCATGAAACCTATCAATAATTAGAAAGCAATTCTGCCACTTAGAGAAAAATAATATCAGTTGGTTTCAATACCAAGGTGCCACACTCAGAAAATTCTCATGACAGGTGAAAGCAGTGAGCTGTCAAGACCTTTGCAACCTTTTTGTTGCAAAACACACTGATGGCATTGGTTACAGAAGAATTTCTAAACTACTGAAGGTTCCAGTGAGTACTGTTGGGGCCATAGTCTGAAAGTGGAAAGATCATCATTTCACCATTAAGCGGCCATGATCCCAAGTGTTCCCTTTAGGATTTTAGACAGGGGAGTGAAAAGAATTCTCAGGTTTCCAAGACGACATGTGGAGAGATGCTGAAAGACTTGGAATCAGCATGTACAATTGTTTAAAAGAAAATAAGTAACGCACTCAGCCTCCATGGCCCGTATGCACGCTTACCACGCAATACTCCATTGCTGAACAAAAAGCATGTTCAAGCACGTTTAAGGTCCCTTCAAAAACATTTGAAAGCCTTGAAATGAAGAGAGAATAGTCTCTCTCTCAAATGAGAACACAATTGAACTCTTTGGATGCCATAATACACACCATTTTTAAATACTATAATGCATTACATGCACTGTATATCACCCTAAAAACAACACACCAACAGCGAAGTTTGGAGGTGGGAACATCACGGCGTGGGCCTGCCAGACTTCATATAACTGAAGGAAGGATGAATGGAGAAATGTACCAAGACATTCGTGACAAAAATCTGCTGCCATCTATCAGGACGATGAAGATTAAACGAGGGTTGACATTTTTAGCAAGACAAGGATCCCAAACACACAGCCAAGAAAACTCTCAATTGTTTTCAGAGAAAGAAAAAAAAAGCTGCTAGAATGGCCCAGCCAATCACCTGACCTGAATCCAATAGAAAATGGAAGGAACTAAAGCTCAGAAATCATAGGAGTCCAGAGATGCTTCAGGATTTAAAGAGTGTTTGTGTGGAAGTTTCGGCCAAAATACCACCTGAGCAATGGATGTGACTAATTTCTCCATACAGGAGGCGTCTTGAGGCTGCCATCTCCATCAAAGGATCTACGGTTCGATTTCTTTGCCTGTGTGGATTGGTGGGTCCTTAATGACATTTGGTGAGAGTTTCATGTTAAGATCACCTTTAGAAATATATTGACTTCGAAAATTGGTGACATTGTCAATACTTATTTCACCCCCTGTATAACAAAAAAAACCAAATATGCCACCAAATCTAGCCAGTTTGTGTGATAGTGCAGCTCATTCCATTAATTATTTATTCATCATGCCTACATAGAACATGCTTAGGAAAAAAATGTCAGTGAATAAGCAGGAGCTCTTAAAGATAAAAGATTATGAGATCAGAGAGGTGCTAAAGATGCCCACAGGTATAAAAGGAAAGTGGGACAAACCCCCTAATTTAACTGTGAATGGCCAACTCTCCCATAAGAGATGATGTTGGCATACAAGGTAAGAGAGATTAGGCATGCTGAATTTCAAATGCCATTCTTTAGTTCTCGCGAGATAAGATGCCAACAAATGTATATGATAGCAGCTTATTTTTAGCTCCCCACTGAGAACACACACATGCTCATCTGTGAAACACTAGTGGACACAGTATGTAAAATAATTGCCTGGTGTGTGATAACCTACCCACCAGTTATGGCTGGATATCTACCTACCATAAAACAAGAATCTGCAAACTGCATTTGTTCTGGGTGATAGGCCAGCCACCACTCCCCAGCATTTAACATCCTGCACATAGAACACTAGTTCCTCATAGCATTTAATGAGGTATATAGCTTAAAGGGATATTCCAATCATTTCAGAGTTAGAGCAATAGTTATCTCCAGCATGTTAATACAAGCTTCTCCAGTAAGGACCACCTCTTTCTTCCCTAGCAGTGGCCCAGGCTGCTGACTTCACTTCCTGCTGTGTCTAATCAGCTGAACAGAGCTTGCTTCTCAGTCTCCGATTTTATCTTTCTACTGAGAAAAACAATAACCCTTCGGCTATGTCTATACTGCACAGAAAACGACTGTAATCATCTCCCATAGACTTCTAATGTAAAAACCTCCTGCTGTCTCCACTGTCTTTATTCTGCTCGTCTTTTGCAACATGTTCTAAAAAACACTAGAGCAGTGCAGAAAATTTACTACAGGAGTCTATGTAAAGCGCCGGACGGCTTTTGCCGCGATTTTTCATTGAAAACCCACCCAGGAGACCCAAGTCCCACCTATAGTGGGTGTTAACAAAAGGTTATACTTTAACAAATCTGCATACAAGTGTCTGATGTGTCCTTTTTTGTACCTCTTGTAATAAAATGATCATGCTTTGGTTATCTCGATTCTGACGCTAAAAATAAGTTTTTTTACGGATTTTGGCGCCAGAATCCGTTTATTTATGGATTTTGGCGCTAAAATCCTTTTCTTAACTTTATTAGCACCAAAATATGTTGAGAATTTTAGCGCAAAAATCCGTAAAAAATGGACTTTAGGGCCAAAATTCGTAAAAAAAAAAAAACGTATTTTTGGCGACAAACACAAGATAACTATTACCGCCAAAATCCGTAAAAATGCAGATCTTAGCACCAAAATCCGTTAAAAAATGGACTTTAGGGCTAAAATCCGTAAAAAAGCGTATTTTTATCGACGAACACGAAATAACTTAATTAGCACCAAAATTCATAAAAATGCAGATCTCAGCGCCAAAATCCGTTGAAAAACGTATTTTTGGCGACAAACGCAAGATAACTTTATTAGCGCCAAAATTCATAAAAATGCAGATCTCAGCACCAAAATCCGTAAAAAATAGACTAAAGGACCAAAATCCATAAAAAAACATCCCAGGGCTTAATTTAGGCATACATTAAAAAACAGGCTTAAAGACAAGCAAAAAACGGCCGTTTTTTCAGCTGCTTTTGACAGGCAGTGGACAGAAAACTCAGTTTCATGAACGTTTTTAGTAATTCGTGTTCAGGTTGTTTGTTGTCCACTGCAGTGTAGACATAGCCTTAGGCTAGGTTCACACGGTGTAATTGCGGGACGTATCTCGCCCCCACAATTACGCCGTGTGCACGGGGGTGGGGCCGGCAGACCGCCGGCCCCATACACATTCATTATTCTCGGCACGTATACGCCGTGAATAATTGACGTCACTTCTCTCCCCGCTCGCCGTATTGCGTGAGCAGGGAGAGGAGCTGTAATCCATAGTTCTCTATGAGAACTGTGGATTACTGTAATGACTGGGACGTATCTCTCCCTGTATTTCGCGAAATACGAAGTGATATACGCCCCATTTTAAGCCGTGTGAACATAGCCTTAGAGTTACTGACATGGGAGCAATCTTGTACCGTCCCATCAGGTCTGAAGAGCACATTTATGTATAATTACATCAAAGATGAGAGTCACTCAGCGGCTAAACACATGTCTAGGCAGCATGTAAGTTTTTCTCTCTTACAAGACAATTCCTCGTGACAAATACATCTCTGCTAGCTAACATTTGTAGTCAGACAGCCTGCTTGGAAAGCGTCATTGTTTGTCACAACCCGTCCATCAGCAATATCCCTGTAACAGGGTCAGCTAAGAATAGGACCCAGCAAACCTGACATGTCAGAAGTATGAGCCTGAAAAGGCTGTGAAGAGTTAAAACCTCTAAATACAAGTTTAGTTGTCACAGGCTAGGTTGGGAATGTGTTAACAGGGGTTGGGGGAATTGTATAACTGTGTATGAGTGCAGCATTATTGGTACATTAACTTGTACTCCTTTTAACTTCTCTTGTGGGTGGTTTTGGGCCAGATCACTACAGACTGACTATTAAGCTACAGCTGCAGTTTAAAGCAATACACTAAGTTAGATGCAATTATCAGAACTGCAGATGCCGCTCAACACTTAAAATTAAGTAGCACTACAAAAAGTCTCTTGGACACAACCTTGCTCAGACTTGCTATGGAAATGAATGGAGAGTAACCACACACGCACAGCCACTTCTCCATTCTGAAATCAAAGTTTAGGGGGCCTGTTCTCAAGATAGGTGCAGGTCTCAGACGTGGATCTACACGTATATAACAATGACTGTATATCCTATTAATATTCCATCAATGTGTGAGACGGGTACACCCCTTTAATGCTACATCTGATCAGCGGATATCATACTGTAAATATATAGTATCATAGTTAATGAACAAGCAAATAATCTATAAAAACAAAACAAAAATCTTACTTGAGGTGATCCATCCTGTTCTTCAGAAACAAACTTTGGGACAAGTCCAGGCAGTGTAGGAATGAAAAAAGGTGCAGACTTTGGAACTTTTGGAGGCTCTTTAGGTTTGTTCCTTTTCTAATAAATAAAACACTTCTATTAGTGTGGTGACCTTCTACAGATAACAGGCGACACTTTAGCTTGGTGCAATTTGTGAGCTGCATTTCTGTAAATACTACCATTTATCAAATGAAACAAAAGCAATGCTTTTCAGATCAATCTCCACTTATGCAAATGTGCAAGAGATCTTAACTAATCCAGTTATTATCTTCTTCTTTTCTGGACTTTAAATTCACTTATAGAAACTTTACTAGCTCTTAAGCAACATGCAAAGGACATACTACCTTGATGACATCCAGGTTTAAGAGGTTCTTCCACCTTGAATCAGGCAAGAGCGATAGGGTCACTAACTGTTCTCCCAGTTGTTCGGGCGATTCATATTCCATCATGTCTTCACTAGTACCTTCAACTTCATCTATGTCCTCTGTATCCCGTGAAAAGTCAATTATCAGGAAAAACACAAATATTCAATTTTGGATATTTAAAAAAAAAAAAAAAAAACACAAGCAAACGCCAAAAGCAGATGGGATAATGACAGAAAGACATGCCACGTGAATTAAATAACCTCCTCTTACCCTCAATCTCGCCTGACGCACCAGGATGCATTACTACAATTGGCTCATAGTCTGATGGGAGAGGACGTAAGGAAATCAAAGAGAACAAAGACTTGTTTGACCTAAAACCAAAACACACAGAGACATTCTTTGTATGTATATATATAAATATTATTATATTATATATAAGTAATATATTATTATATATTATTAATTTAATGTATTTATTAGAACCTACTTATAGTCCATTAAGTAAATCCCATTTAACTATAATTAGAAAGCGATTTCTCTCTTTTCTTTTATTAGCAGCCATATGAATGGCAAAATGCAGACACATTATACCATTTATAAAAATCTGTTCTTGTTCTTAACATACAGAAATTAGGAGGGTTGTATGGTTATGTGATATCTTATGAGAAGCTATCACAGATGTTTAAATGGGTAATCTGGAAACTTCAGTGTATTGCCCTTAACAAGACTGTATGTTCTATAACCATAGGACAGACCACATTTTGATTTCAACAAGTTTTTTCTGGTAATAAAAAAAAAAAAAAAGCCATACCATAAATAAATAGCAAGGTCATCCACATGGGCAGTTGCTAAGAAATCGCCTGTCGGCGACATCGAGAGACTCACTACAGGTGAGTCTAACAGAAAACAGTCTATGAGGCTGTGGGAAACATGAATAAAAGGTTAAAAAGAGAACATAGGTAAAACTGGCATAGTTACATGTACAGATAATATAAAAATGCTAAGGTAGCCTTAGCAAATACAGCTGTATTACGTAATATGTTCAGAAGATGGCATACTTTCACTACTGACACATATTGGCTGCCAATCAAATGCACAAACTGTGCACTCACTGTAAAAAAAAAAAAAGAATAGCAGCAATACCAGGGGAAAAAAAAAAAAAAAAAAAAGATTGTTCAATCAATGAAGACTAATGAACGAAGAATGTTACTTCGCAGCTCAAAAGCCCATTTGTCAACAATTTCAATAAAACATAATGTAATAACATATAATATATATATATAAATATATATATATATATACATATATATATATACATATATATATATACATATAACACACACACACACAATAATCACCCTATAGAAGGGATAAAGCACACGCACAGTTGCAAATATTCTGTCTGTTATACCAATATAACAAATTGCTATACAATGCAACATTAACATTTAGGAGATGACAGATGATGATCAAGGAAAAGTAGGGCTTAATGGTATGTGCAAGTTTTCTCTTGTATGTGATATGCATGGTCAGTCTAACTATGACTGGTTTAGGGGTGTTTCATTATACACTTTGATGACATTTCAATAGGAAATGCTATCAAAGTCCTATAGCTGTAGGTCGCATTTCTGGGACCTGCACCTATGTCTAGAATGGGATCATGAAAGCATCGACTCAGGACAGAGAGCTGGTTGCACTTGCGCACAACTCTTCATTCTATTCTATGGGTGCTCTGAGTACAGGTGAACAGCGTGTTCAGCTCTACTTGGAACTCACACAGAACTAAAGAGTTGTGCGCAAGTGCGACCGACCATTCATTCTAGACCCTTTTAAGGCTGATTTATAACATACAATTTTTTAAAACATTAAAGAGATTTACAGAAAAATGACAGAACATCAAAATCTATCATTTTACAAATTAATCAGCCTGATTGCAACTTTATTTCAAAGCTCTGTACTGCGACAATCTTACCATCCAGATGGAAAGTCCCATACTTTAACTGTACAGTCCATAGATGCAGTCATTAGCCATCGGCCATCAGGACTGTATGTCTTAGAAGAGAATATGAAGAAAAAATAAAAAGAAGAACTACATTAATTTTTCTTTTTTGTTTTTTTTGCACAGTAAAATAATGATGCTACAGTCCTCACCATATCATTTATCTTTCCTTTGTGTCCTGAAAACCTCCTCACCAGTTTACAGGTCTCAATATCAAAAACATGAATGCTGAAGTCATCCAGGGCAACTGCCAACATACAGCTGTCATAATAAATAAGATTTATTCGTTGGTAGAGTATACGGAACATATATACATTTCTCCGTTATATACTATTATAGCAATTAGGATGAACACACATTCAATCACTGCCATGTGCATGAAGTTTCATACAAAATACAGTGCACAATCTAATTTTAAACAAGTGTGGACATAAAAACTCGGTAAAATAAATAATTATACAGGTCATTATATAGTCATACAGAACATTGGATACAGTATAACTTACCTCTCTCTATGGAGCAAGGTGGATGTAGGAGAGATGTTAATATCTACTGTGTGCATTAACTGTTTTGACTTAAATTTCCAATACTTGAGGAGTTTGTCACTGCCAACGGTGATTGTCATCTGGTTTAAACCATCAACTACAACGCCTCTGATGGAGCCATCGTGAGCTGTTAGGACAAACATTTGTTATAAGCATAGATAGACAATGTTGTCCATTAGTTATATAAACATCTTATCTGACCATAATCAGAAGCTGTGGGTGCCCGGTTCCTGATAAATAAGGACATCACATTTTAAATCCTCATATGGTAGACACGCAAAACTTGTTCATGAGTGAATCTTTTACTAGCGAGTTATATTTTCAGTATTGGAGATAATGGATCAAACTTTGAATGATACTCATACATCCCCCTTTAATTACTTAAATGCAGCATATACAGCTCCGTGACAGTCTGCCCACTAACAGGATACTAACAAGGGAATGTTTTCCCTAATTAGTTCATATTTAATCCATATAATGGTACATTAAAAATTTCCATAGTACAGAACCGTTCTAGGGTGTTATCCTAACCTTTTAAGGCCCCATGATGTACTAGTATGTCATAGCAGCAGTAGTAATGTATGAAGCGGGCTCACATGCTGGAAAATACAGCCGAAAACCGCCATGAGCGGCTGGGAAAGGAGATCTCTCAAATGCAGTCCATTTAACCACTTAGGCATTACGCCGTTCACAAGGAGTGCTTCTCCATTTGGATTCCATTGCAGCTGGGGGCCTAACGAAGGTTCTCAAATCCCCAGAGGCAGATACTAATAGAACATTGCTAAATTGAGGATACACTGCAGTATACAGTACAAGCAATCGCATATTCAAGTCCCTAGAAACTTACAGTTAAAAAAAAAAAAGTTGTTAAAATTAAAAAAAAAAGAATCAAAATCCTATTTCATAAATAACAAAAAAAAGATTAAAAACATAACCGATATATTTGCAACCAAAAAAGTCTAATCAATATCATGTTATTAATCCCTCATGGTAGCACCATAAAACAAAAATTGTCTCCAAATGAAAAATACCAACTACTCTGAAAAAAAAAAAGAGCCATTATACAGCTCCAGAGGCGATAATCAAAAAATAAAAGTTTGATGCGAGGCAAGTTAAAATATTTTTCTTTCAAAGTAGTTTAACATAATGAATACTGTATCAATTTGATATTGCTAAACTCTTACTGACCTGCAGTTTAACGAAAATTTATACCAAACTTCGAATTTTGAAAGCACAAAACCCTATTTTTTTTCCTCCACAGAAAGATTTTTTTCCTTTGGTTTTGAAATACACCATATTATTCATTCAATGGAACTACTAAAAAAAAATATATAGTTTGCCACTAAAAACTAGTCATCAAATGGCTATTTGATAGAAAAATAAAAAATGTTAAGGTTCTTGGAAGGTTGGGATAAAAATCTGAAATAATCTTAGTCACTAAAGACACTGATGGCATATCGCTAGGATATACTACCGATGTCAGATACAGTTGAAACCAGAAGTTTACAAACACTATATCAAAAGACACATATGCTTGTTTTTCTCACTATCTTACATGAACTCAGAATTACCCATTTTAGGTCAATTAGGATTACCAAAATTATTTATATTTGCCAAATGCCAGAATAATAGGAGGGAGAATTTTTAAGGCATTTTTATTACTTTCTGTAAAGTCAAAAGTTTACATACATTTAATTGGTATTTTGTAGCATTGCACTTAAACTGTATGACTTGGGTGAAACATTTTGGATATCCTTCCACAAATTCCTCTCAATAGTTGGAAGGAATTTTGGCCCATTCGTCCTGACAGAACTGGTATAACTGAGCCATGTTTGTAGGTCGCCTTGCTCGCACCTGCCTTTTCAGATTTGCCCATAAATTTTCAATAGGATTGAGATTAGGGCTTTGTGATGGCCACTCCAAAACATTGACTTACACTTACCTTAAGCCACTTTGTAACCAGTTTGGCAGTATGCTTTGGGTCAATGTCCATTTGGAAGACCCATTTCCACCCAAGCTTTAACTTACTGGCTGATGTCTTGAGATGTTGCTTCAGTATTGCCACACAATCTTCTTTCCTCATGATGTCATCTATTTTGTGAAGTGCACCAGTCCCTCCTGAAGCAAAACAACCCCACAACATGATGCTGCGACCACTGTGTTTCACAGTTGGGATGGTGTTTTTAGGCTTCCAATCTTTCCTCCAAACGTAACAGTGGTCATTATGGCCAAACACTTATATTTTAGTTTCGTCAGACCACAGGACATGTCTCCAAAAAACATAGGTCTTTGTTCCTGAACGCATTTGCAAACATTAATCTGGCTTTTATATGTTGCTTTTGGAGTAATGGCTTCTTCCTGGCAGAGTGGCCTTTCTGTCCATGTTGATACAATACTCATTTCACTGTGGGTAATGATTCAATCTTACCAGCTTCCGCCAAAATCTTCACAAGGTCCTTTTCTTTTGTTCTTGGGTTGATATACACATGTCAGACCAAAGCACATTCATCTCTGAGACACAGAATCCGTTTCCATCCCGAGTAGTATGATGGCTGGACAGTCCCATCTTGTTTCTACTTGAGATAATGGTTTGTACAGATAAACGAGGCACCTTCAGGTATTAGGAAATTGTACCAAAGGATGACCCAGACTTCTTCAAGTCCAAATTTCTCTTCCTGATATCTTGGCTGATTTCTTTCCCATGATGTTACACAAAAAACAGTGTTTCTTGTGTGCAATAAAATACATCTACAGGTGTGTCTCTAACTCAGATGTTGCCATTAAACGTTTCAGAAGCTTACAAACACATGACATCATCATATGGGCTGTCCCAAATTGTTTAAAGGCATAGTAATCCTAGTGTAGGTAAACTTCTGACTTTGCTGAAAGTAATAAAAATGCCTTAGAAATTCTCTCTCATTATTCTGGCATTTGGCAAATATAAATAATTGTGGTAATCCTAACTGACCTAAAACGGGTAAGGTTTAGTCTGATTTCATGTTAGATAGTGAGAAAAACATGCATATGTGTTTTTTTATATAGTGTATGTAAACTTCTGGTTTCAGCTGTAGGTGCGGGTCCCAGCACTTATATGACACTGATGGCATATCCTGGTAATATCTTAAGTGGAACAAACATTCTTTCCCCGCCTGGAAAAATTAATAATGAATTCAGTCTCAATACTGGATAATATCATTACCTGTGACTGACAGAGATGGTAAAATGAATGATTGATTAATTTATAAAACACTCAGTGGTGAGGTTTTGTTTTGCTTTTTTGTCAAAGTCTCTTCCAGCTTAAAGTGATCATAGATCTTTTCAGCATTCTGCAAAATTTTTCAATTGCATCATTACCAAAATATGTAAAGAGAATATAATTCCTTTCTGTGGTCACACACACATTCTCCCTAGTAAGCTCTCAACAAATTAACACTGCTGAAAACCTCCAGTGGCCTTACAAAAAATGAAGTGCATTCAAAAATATATTAGCTGTGCTAACTCAGGATAGAAATGCATACACATCTGTTGAGCATATATTTTTTTCAGTGCTAGTGGTAAGCTTCCATAACAAATGAAGCTGAAATGCTGCAATTTCCCACTTTTCCTTTTTTTTGTATTTTCTAACTGAATGGTGTAGGCTACTGTTAATATAAATACGAAGGGAACACTTGCCTTTGTCTTTCCCGTAACAGCCTCTGTGAGCTCCAGACTGGATGTTATATACATCCACTTTACCATTCGATAATCCAACCAGTACAAAGTTACCACAGCTTGTAATTTCTACAGCCTACAAAGCAAAAACAAATAAAAAAACAAAATCACCAATCAGAATAGTCACACTTAAGTGAATACATTGGTAAGCTACACAACTGCTACAATTATTATTAAATGTGATGTGGAAAACCATAAATATCATTTACTTAATAAGGGCATATTCACATGGCTGTATAACCATTCTATGTAAATGCCATTGTATTTTTTGACAAAACATCACTGTTTTCATCAGTGCAAACCAGGGAAGCTTTTGGGAAAGCCTCAACTGCTCAAGTCAAACTATTAGTTCTGGCATTCAACAATAAAATTCACTTTATGCATTAGGCCTCCTTCACACGGCTTATTCTGGGACTGATTCCAGCTGTACTGCGCGGCGGATTTGCGCTGCAGTACGGCTCCAATCCGTCCCAGCAACTACGGTAATGCACAGTTCTCACCGAGAACTGTGGATTCCGTCTCTCCTCCCCGCTCGGCGAATCCACCGCGGGTGGGTGGGGGGTGGAGAAAGTGACATGCACATTATTTACGGCGTGTACGCGCCGTAGATAATGACAGTCCATGGGGCCGGCAAGCTGCCCCGCTGCAGGCGTAATTGCGGGGACGGATTTCGTCCCCGCAATTACGCCGGCAATAAGCCGTGTGAACGAGGCCTTACAAGCACTTCTCTTTGTTTTACCACAATAAATGTAAATGTTATTAAATGCTGAAATATTAATAATATGAAAAACCCAGCTAATCCCCCTACATTTTTCTGAAGACATTACTGTTGAAGAGCATTCAAACTCAGGACTGGTGTTGCTAAATGAATGTCATATTGATTTTGAAATCCTATTGTTACAATGGAGATCGGAACTATACTTACCGTGGCATATACATGTTTTGGTTTATTATGTGCGTAATCTGGGGGCATTAGCTTGTGAGCTCCCATAGTAGATCGAACAAAATTCCATGTTGTACAAGATAATTTATGCTGGTGACATGCAACAATCCCATCCCAGTCGCTCTGACGTGCAGTCTCTGCCAAATAATACAAGAACATAAATATTGTTTGTGTACATATATTTCTGTGCATGGCCATACTCAGCACTGTCCTCTCTGAGGGGCATTTATATTCTGCCACAGTTATAACTTTATCATTATCTCTATACCTTTTCTGACCTAAAGTGGTGTTCCCACCACAGAGTTTGGCAGTAAATCGATACAATATGTCATCAAAGTCTGATAGGTACAGATAACACACCTATCTCGGACATATGCCCCTAAGCATGTCCCAGCACGTTCGGCTTTTCAGGCGGTTTGCGGTTTTGCAGACCGCCTGAAAAACCGGCCGAAAATGAGCACAATGGTGCTCTATGGAAAACCCGTTCAGCAGTCCCCACTGCCCGGGTTTTCCGGCCGGCGTTTTTTTCCACCCGCGGTCCGCCCGCAAAACATTCTACAAGCACAATCTTCCGTCCGGTTTTCGAACGGAATCTGTGCTTGTGAATGGGGAGGGCTTTTCTCCGCTCATCACGGAGAAAAGCCTTTCCCCCCCCCGCGGCCGTGGGGACGGCCACAAAACAGGGCATATACCGGTCGGGTAAACCGACCAGTATTTGTACTCTGCTGTGGGAAAGCATCCTAAAGGTTTTGGCTCAGAATAGAGAGCTGATCACGCTGGCTCATGACTCTCCACTCTGTTCTATGGGAGTTCTGAATACAGGTTCAGTGGTACTGACAACTTCCAAAAAATAGAATGGAGAGATGCACCCAGGCAGGACAGTCTCTCCATTCTAAGCCAAAACTTTTGTTCCCATAATAGGTGCGGGTCCCAGAGCTGGGACCTTCATCTATCAGACTTTGATGGCATATCATAATGTAATGCTAGTAAAAATAAATGACTATTGAGCCAAATTATAGTGAATTATTTCTGTTTTATATCAAATTTATATAATCAGCTCCGTTTTTAATTGCAATGTTTGCTTGTTTCTTTTAGTCCAAAGTCTGTTTACACACACAGTCTGACTTAGTGTTTATTCTTTTGTATGTCCTTGTGTATTCAAACAAGCTTATTTACACTTCTGTTGACTGAATACACATGAAGGTTTACCTTTCATTGTCTTAGTTCAGATTTCTGTATGCTTTTGACTTATCTGCTGTGGAGAGGTGTCTTTGTCTATTTAACTTCGCACCATGGACTGACCACTCCATGGTGGAGGGCAAGATACACAAACAACACCTTTGCATTTTTTAAGCTGACACAACATTAGGTCGTGTCCGTCATTTTGCTTAGGTTGGATATACACTCACCGGCCACTTTATTGAGGCTTACACAATCTGTCCCAAGAGCTCGTAACCACTAATTTTACAGCTCAATCAGATGCGGCAACTCCAGTAAGCTTTAGGCGTTTATAACATGGTAAGACAATCTCCTGCGTTCAAACCGACATCAGTATGGAAAAAAGGTTATCATTTGATCATTTGATTGCATTATATGTTTGGTGCCAATAAAGCTGGTTTATTTCAAAACTGCTGATTGGATTTCACGCAATACCATCCTGGGTATAAAGAGAATGGCAAAAAAGAAAAAAACATCCATGTGAGCGGCAGTCCCTGTGGGCGAAATTGCTTGTTGAATGCCAGAGGTCCAAAGAGAATGGGCCCGACGGTTCGAGCTGTAGAAAGGCAACAGGACTCAAATACCCCCCGTTAAACTAAAGGGAGGCAGAAGACATCCTGAACGACAGTACGGGGAACTTTTAGGCAATGGGCACGGCCCAAAAACCCCCACCGGTGCCACTTTTCAGCTAAGAACAGAAAACTGAGGCTCCAATTTTCCCAAACTCATCGAAATTTGGGCAGTAAAAATTGGAAAACGTTGCCGGGCTGATGAGTCCGATTTCTGCTGCGACATTCGGGGGGGTAGGGGGCAAATTTGGCGTCAACAAAATGAAAGCATGGATCCATCCTGCCTTGTATAAGGTTCAGGCTGGGGTGGTGGGGTCAGGTGTGGGAATATTTTCTTGGGCCCCTTTTTGGGCCCCTTGGGACCAATTGAGCATCGTTGCAACGCCACAGCCTACTGATATTGTTCTGACCATGTCCATCCTTTAGGCCCCAAAAAGTACCCAACATCTGATGGCATTTCAGAGGATAAGCGCCATGTATAAAGCTGGAATCATCTTAGACTGGTTTCTTTAACATGACAAAGAGTTCACTTCTCAAATGGGCCCCCACAGTCACCAATCTCAACCAGGGGGGCCAACCCCTTTTCTGCATGGTGACCTAAAAAGTGCCGGGGAGGTATATATCTCTAACTCAGCCATGAAAACCAGAAACCGTTCCTTCCTGGTATGGAGACGTCTATACACAGGGATGCTTGCTCCCTAAGAGTTTCTCGAATTCGTCGCCATCTGTTTTACAGTTTCTCATGGCTGAAGATTCGAGATACTCGACAGGTAAAGTCTTATAAACTGTACATACTGTCTCCCTATTTTCTGGAATCATTTTAGGTTATCATTTTATCATACTTGATTTATTATTGGATTACTGTAGCAATAAAGCTGTGTTATATAAATATTGACTGATTGTCCTTCTAAAAAGCTGTAATCCGAACCTGTATAAAACTTGGCAAAACACAACGATATGCCATCAAAATCTATGGTAGAAACATCCCTTCAACATTAGGAGACGATTGTGAGATTTCCATTTTGAAGTGGCAAATCAATCCTGAGAATGAAGGGGGTCGCATTGGGGGTCCAAGAACCAGCGCTGGATAAGTTAACAAAAGGATGTGGTGCTAAATATACACTGCGTTCCCTTTATCGGCAGGATTGGGTGGATTCATAAGGTCTGATATAAGTAAACCTTCAACCTTTACTAACTGGGTAGAATATTTAAGTATGACCAATCCACTTGAAAAATAAAATTCATCACTTAAAGATAACCTATCAGGTGGTTAATGTTACCCTATGTAAGAGCAGGATGTGATTGAGGGAAATAAGTTGAAATCTGTGATTTGAAGCAAGATTTCTGAGGAAAAAAAGCAGATACAATCTTGACTGGACTCTTTCAGAGACAGAGGAGTCCTGTTTATTCCACCCACATACAGTGAATGACAGCTTTCCCTGTATCGGTGTGTACAGCGCAAGCTGTCAATAACTGAGAATTTGTCCTCCAAGAAGAATTTAACTTCTAACCACCATGATTGTGTTGTGCTAACAATCATCTGAAGTACAAAGCTGTAACGTTTAAGAAAAAAAATACATACCAGACGCAAACGATACAACAGGAGGCAGTCTTAGGCTTGTGTTACGAAGGCCAGCTTTTTTAGCTTTGGCTTTATTTACTGAACCTAATAAAAAAGACAAAACACATACCTTTTTTAAGTCGTAGTGACATGTTGTAAATATTTGTTTAAAGGGGTTCTCTCTACAAAGATTAGCTTCCAACATGTAGGGACTGGTAACTGAAGAGTTTTTCTAAATACAATCCTTTTTTGGCTTTGTTTAGGAGATAAGATAGATGTTATCACTTCCAAGTGCACACAGGTTTCTCTAGGTTACCGACCTGCTCTCCCTTTCTCGCTTTGCTCTTATCTGCTACCAGGTAGTGTAGGTCAAGCTGCTAGACCTAGAAGGTGGGAGAAAAACTACTAAACTACAACCAAGGCCAAGGTATGGAACTGGGAGAACTTGGAAAAAGTATGGACCGAAGCCCAGGTGGCAGCTTTGCAAACCTGTAAAGCTTAAGCTTGATGCGAACCGCCCAAGAGGCACCAACCGCTCGTGTGGGGGGGGGGGGGGGGGAGCAGTGACCCGAAACGGAAGGGGTTTCCCTCTAGACAGATAGGCTTCCGAAATTGCAGACTGGATCCAGCTGGCAATGGCTGCCTTGGACCCTCCGGAATGACAAAGAGAGCTAACAGAGGTAGATCCGAAAGGCCCTGACCATGTCTAGAAAAAGAAACGCTCGCTCTCGAGGATGAGAGGGCGAGGGGCAAAAAGAGAGCAGAACTATGTCCTCATTGATATGAAACCACCTTTCAGAAAACGAAGAAAACGGAGAAAACAAAGGAACAAGACGCAAAACAACTTTGTCCTTATGCAAAACCAAGAGAGGGGACTTGCATGATAAATCTTCTAGTTCAAACACTCGGCGGATGGAGGTACCAGGCCACCAGAAAGGCTACCTTACATGAAAGTAAACGTAGGGAAACTTCCCGTAGAGGCTCTAAGGGTGAAGACAGCATGGCCTTCAAAACAAGACTCAAATCCCAAGGTTCAATAGACCGGAGGGACGGAATGCGCAACCCTCTGCAAGAAGGTTTTATCCTGCGAGCGGGAGGCCAGCTTGTGCTGAAACAAAACCGAAAGCGCAGAAATCTGACCTCTCAAGGAAGATAGGCCGAGCCCAAGCTCCAGGCCAGACTGTAGAAAAGACAGCACCCCTTGGTATGTTCTACCCCAAGGGTGCTATTTCTGGACTTCAGCCCAGGTGAAAAAGGGTTTCCAGGTACGGTAATAGATCCGGCCGGACAGAGGCCTGCGTGCCCAAATCACGGTCTGGATAACAGAATCTGACGAACCCAGAGATTTTAATATTGCGGTTTCAACAGCCACACTGGCAAACGCAGCCGCGGTAAAATGGGATGGAACAGGGAACCCTGCAAGAGAAGATCTGGACACAACGGAAGGGAGAAAGGAGCGTCTGCCAATAGTGCCGACGAGATCCGCGTACCAGGACCTGCGAAGGCCAGTCCGTGGCGATGAGAATAGCGGGTATCCTCTTGTACTTGAGGCGCTTGAGCACTCGAGGAAGAAGAGGCCAAGGTGGAAAAAGGTAGATCAGAGCAAACCGACTCCAAGGTAGGACCAGCACGTCTACTGCTAGGGCCAGGGGATCCCTGGCCACGTAACTCGCGAGTTGGTGATTGAGGCGAGACGCAAACAGATCGACGTCTGGCGTACCCCACTTCCGGCAAAGGAGGCGTAAAACCCCTGGCAGAATAGCCCACTCCCCGGGATCGACCGTCGCTTGACTGAGATGTTCGGCCAACCAGTTCTTCACCCCTGGAATGAAAATCGCGACAAAGCCGGCACTGACCGCTCTGCCCAGCGAAGAATCCTCGCAGCTTTCCGAAAAGCTGCCCGGCTGGTGCCACCCTGACGATTCAGTTAGGCCACTGCTGTGGTGTTGTCGGACTGAATCCGCACTGGGTGACCCTGAATAAGAGGGGACCAATGTGGAGCTCTAGGAAAATGGCCCAGAGCTCCAGAACATTGATCTGAAGACCTGATTCCCTGAGGGACCATAGACCCCGAGTCGTCCAGGAGCCGAGGACTGCGCCCCACCCCGATGCACTGCTGTCTGTGGTGATGACCAGCCATTGCGGGGACAGAAACGACTTCCTCTGATGCAACGCAGGGGAGACTAGCCACCAGCCCAGGTCGGCTCGCACCTGGGGTGGCAGACGAACCGTTGTGTCCAGGGTCATTGGAGATCTGTCCAACTGAGACAGGATCGCCTGCTGCAGAGGGCGAGAATAAAACTGCGCAAAGGCCACAGCCTCGAAGGCAGCCACCATCCTGCCGATAACTCACATGCAAGTGCGAAGGGTATATAGGGTACGATCCAGAAGTAAAGAAACGTCTGACTGCAACTGCTGGATCTTCCCTGGTGGAAGAAACACTCTGGCCACCTGTGTGTCGAGAATCATCCCCAGAAACTCCATCCTCTGCGATGGGATCAGAAATGACTTATCGAAATTGATTATCCACCCGAAGCGCACCAAGGTGTCTAGGGTGATCCTGATGCTGTCCATATAGGCTCGACAAGAAGGGGCCTTCACTAAAAGTTCGTCCAGATACGGGATAATGGTCACTTCCCTGATGCAAAGGATCGCCATCAGGGGTGCCAGGACCTTTGTGAAGACCCTTGGTGCAGTTGTGAGGCCGAACGGCAGAGCTCTGAACTGAAAATGCCGCGAGCCTACTGTGAAACGCAGGAACTGCTGGTGGACCTGGGAAATAGGGATGTGCAGATAAGCTTCCTTGATGTCTATGGCGGCCAGAAATTCACCCTGCTCCAGAGAGGCTATCCCCGACCGGAGCGTCTCCATGTGGAAACCGGGAACTTGCACATACTGGTTGAGCTCCCTGAGATCCAACACTGGCCTCACTGAGCCATTCTTTTTGGGAACCATAAAACAGTTTAAGTACAAACCCAGAAAATGCTCGGACCCGGGGACCGGCATAATCACTCCTTGAAGGAGGGAGAGCGCTGTTTGCCAGAAAAAAAGCCGACGCCTTAGCCGGAGAAGAAAGAAGAAACCGTGTTGGGGGAGTTGAACTGAAGTGAATCCTGTATCCTGAAGTGACGATCTCGCGAACCCAGGCATTGTCGACCCGAGCCTGCCAGATCTCCTGGAACCGGAGGAGACGACCCCTCACCCCTCCACCGGAGAGAAATTTTCGGGTTGGAGCAGGCCTTCAAACCAAGTGTGACTTGGCAGAAGAACCCTTGGGCATTCTGCGGGACCGCCAGGACAAAGCTGGTCTGGCTGAGAGGCACTTAGCCCCCGAGAAACGGGGGACTTTCCCTGCGGCCGGCCTGTAAGAAAAGCTCTGAAAGGGCTGAAAATGAGCGCACTTTTTAAGTGAATGACGCCACGTCGGCTGGCTCTGGGGGAGGAACATACTACAACCCCCCGTGGCCTCTAAAATTAACTGGACCAAACGCTTCCCAAAACGGAAGCGTCACCAATAACTTCTTGGAGGCTGCATCCGCAGACCAAAAATTTCAACCACAGGGAGCGGCGAATGGCCACAGCATTGGCCAACGCTTTAGCCATTAAACGGGCTAACTCAAGCCAAGTGTCACACAGGAACTTCGAAGCGCCTGAAAGCTCGGAAGCAAGATTCAACAACTCCTCTTTGGCAGCTCCAGCTGACAGCCCCTGCTATAGCTGCTTAGACCAGACCATGCAGGCATTGCTGACCCACGAAGAAGCAAGCGCAGGTTGCACGGTTGCCCCGGCTGCCTCAAAGGCGGATTTACAAAATCCATCCAGACGCCTGTCTGTGCTGTCACCGAGGACTGCCGCGTCTGAGACAGGGATGGCCATAGATGTTGAGAGCCGGGTGACTGGGGCGTCCACAGATGGGACCCCCGACTACTTTGTCACTGCTTCCTCCGGAAAAGGACAAAGGGCATTTAGCGTCTGGTAGGAAACAAACGACTGTCAGGACGTTTCCACTCTCTGACAACCAATTCCTCAAACTCCGAGTGTGCAGGGAACACCAAACGCTGCCGTCTGCTGCGTTTAAAGTAGACCTCCTCCTGGGAGGCTGAGAGATCCTCATCTTTCACATGAAGGGAGTCTCTGACAGACCCGATAAGGGCTTGGACCACTGCTGCCGTTGCATCATCTCTGTCTGTCTCGGAGTCAGAATCAGAGGAGTCCCCACTTGAAGAAGCCATATCCCGGCCTGGAGCCTCTATCTCCAACCACTGTCCATCAGGAGAGAGCTCAGGTGATAGCGAGGAAGAGAGAGCTCTAAGCCTCTCACGCGAACCTTCCGTATGGGCTGCGCCGGGCGCTGGACCCTGGGAGGTGCTAGGCTGGGCAGCGAGCAGGGACAGCATGCGCTCTACGGCTGAAACCATAACCTGGGTCAATCTGGACAGGTCGCCCACTGCTAGCGAGAGAGCCTTGGCCCATCCGGGGCCACTGACTCCTGACAGACGGGGCCGGGTCCTGCAGTGGTCAGCTTAGGAGCAACGCAAAGGGCACTGGGCTGGCTGCAAGAGAACTTATTGTGGCAACGGGCGCAGGCGGTCGTCACTGCTTTGGATGCGGGTGGTTTTAACCCCTCATCCTTGGAAAGGGACATGGCTGCAGGGTGCGTGGGGCAGGGATAGATGGCCCACAGAAGGCCAACTTACCACCCCAAGGTGCTGTGTCCTCCACGGAAGCCAGGAGATGCAGCAAGCAGCCAGGACACCGAATGCCCCGTTTGGGGCCGCCCCTGGGGCGGTACAAGCCCAGGAGAAGGCACGGCCTAGGCCTCCGGAAGCCAAATTTGAACTTGCGGCTGCCGGAACGTCGCAGAAGCGGATAAGGAGCACCCACAGCCCTTGGGAGGCCCATCCCACCCCCAGCAGCCAGTGCCAAGCCCAGACGTGCGGTACTGCATGGTTGCCCAAACGTTGGCGCAGCAGGCCAAACAAACCCTGCTGCCTAGCACCAGTTATGGCTAAGCAGGGGAAAGTGCCCCCGCCCCTGGGAAGCCCAGCACGACCTGGGAAAAAAAGCGTTGCTGGTGGGCCGGATGGTTGCCCAAACGCCAGTGCAGCAGGCCAAACATGCCCCGCTGCCTAGTGCCGCCTACGGCTAAATGTGGGGGGAACGTGCTCCCCCTCCACACCCGGGAAGCCCACCAAGACCGGGGAAAGGAACGACGCTGTGGGGCCACAGGAAAAACGGAATTCCCACGGCCCTCCAAACATATAAAAAAAACTAAAAAACCCTGACTACCCCCCAAACGGAGGAAGTCGGGGAACTCACCTATGCGACGTGAGGCTACCAGAATCCGTAAAAAGGCCGCGGAGGCGGCAGGTGAGGACGGGTGAGCGGCGAAAGGGAAGATCAGTCAGCTAAAGAACTGACTGGGTTCCTGACGCCCTCAGAGGGGCAACATCATGGTAAAATTACACGCTGATGACCCCCCCTGACAGGTGAAAGCCAGAGGCTCTTTCACCTTTCCACAAGGTGAGAGCCAGGCGATCGATCACCTTGCACTAGGTGAGTGCCGGGTGTTCAATCATCTCCCAATAGGTGAGAGCCGAGTGCTCAACCATCTCCCAATAGGTGAGAGCCGAGTGCTCAACCACCTTCCAACAGGTGACAGCCAGGTGCTCAATCACCTCCTGCAAAGAAACCAAAAATAAACTCTGCAGAGCTGCGGAGCAGCGTCCGCCTCCTACGGACACTAGGCTGAAAACTGATCTGCCTGGCATCAGCAGGAGGGATATAGGCCACCGGGGTTGGTCCAACACGTTGGGTCTGCCTAGTGTCCGTCTCCTAAGGCAAGGGCCTATACCCAAGGTGCCGTGTTCCCCAATGACATTGGCGAGAAAAATCTCCTGCTATTAGGTCAGTACTATTAGAAGAACTGTGAATGCTGAGCTGGTTTGCTAATCACTGCTATAGAATCATGACAGCCTGACCAGGAAGAGAGAGGATGAAAGATCTAAAACTGCTTTTGGCTCAGTGGAACAGCGCCTTCAAAGGAGTTTGTCTCATCACACCCATAGGTGGCATAGGATGTGCAACCAATACTTTTGGAAGCGTCACAAATCTTGAGAACCCCGCAAATCGCAAGGACAAACTAGAAGTCATACTGATGGTGATATCTTAATAAGGCATTAACTTACCATGACCAAGGCTTTTACTGTATCGGTCATGAACTGTGGAAAATGACTGTAAGGATCCATCTTGTCCTGCAGACAGGAAAAATATAAATGAATTTTCTAATTTTTTCACATTCAGGATGGGTTAAAAATGTTACATGAACAGCCATATTGCAAAAAAAATAATAAATAAATAAATCATACATATCTTAAGGCCTACCTGCACTAAGGATGTACTTTCCATCCTGCCCATGATGCCGAATGAAAGTAGGTGGGGCACTGTGACCAACACGGAACCTAAGCAGACGACCTTGGCCTCCAGGGCCATCAAAAATCCATACCTGTTTAGAGGAAAGCTGTGTGAGGTTTATTACATTCAGCAATTGAGCAGGAAAATCCTCATTAAAGGTAGTCCAATCAAAGACATTCATGATACATACACAAAATGTGTCAAAATGTTTGTGATAGACGAGATCCCCAGATAGAACCCCACCTATAACCAGAACAGGTGACCAACAACTGCATCGGTAAATAGGCCAAAACAAGAAATGAACACAGCCAAACACAACTGGATTCAGTAAGTACTGTAGACCTCAACTGAGAGTTGTGCCTATAAGCTGCCAAGTCTCTCTTCCTTCACTTATAGGCAACAAACACTGGCTGCCTTGTTCTACTAAATGGTGCTCACAAGACACATTCACAGGATAGGTGGGGGACACCACCTTTTCAAATCCCCCATCGGTTGTGAGCTAGAATTTGTCTGATATTTAAACGTAAGGGTATGTTCACACGACGTAATTGCAGCACGCATTTTGCCGCGTATTAACTATTTAACACGGGCAAAATGCGTGCTACAATTACAGTCATTCAGAGCTCTCATAGAGAACTATGAATTACGCATTGTCTCCCTCGGCGTACAATACGATCATATTGTACAGTATGCGTCCCAGTACACCATGTGAACATACCCTAACACAGATAAGAAGAAACAGCATCTGCAATGTATAACAGTTTTTAAAGTTACACTAAACCTATCAAACAACATTAGCTGCTGGGAAAACGTTGGTGTGTCCTCAGACTAAGTTTACTATTCCTGTCTAAAACTTTGACAGTGTAAATCAACCCCATTTTTAGTTTTACACAATCTCGTGGACTGTAACTATCAATTTTTATTACCCGAATGGCATTATCGGCACCATTGGTTATCAGGAGAGGTTCTCCATGAACATATGTTAGGCCAGCAATAGCTGTTGAGTGAGCTTTTCTCATCTGGCTCATCAGCTTCTTTTCTTCCAGATCCCATAGTCCAATGTGGCCAATGGGGCTTCCAGCTGCCATAATTGGATGTCCATCTAAAAAGCAAAACCAAAGAATGACCATTAAAGACAAATTGTATATATATATATAAATATTATATAATATATATATATATATATATATATATATATATATATATATATTAATATATATATTATATATATATATATATACATACATACACACACACACCTACACGACACTGATGAAGAAGGCTTAGTCACGTGAACTTACCTGTGCGAAAGGATATTGCAGTGATAGGACCCCAGTCTTGCTGAAAAGTCATTAACGTTTCATCATATTTAATGTTGTGTATAACAATTTTACCACTTGTCAAACCAACAGCTATAACATCCACTGCTGGTGCCTGTAAATCAATGGTGGAAAAAAAAATGTTATAGCACTAAACAATTTTCAGTTTAACTGATACAGCTGCATAGGGAAACCTAAAGGGAACCTGTCAGCAGACTCATGCTGCATGTACCATGGGCTGCATTAAAAATTCTGACCTTCTTTATTACAAGGAACTATGTTTTCCTCTAAAGTTTTTCCCGGGGGATTAAAAAAAAAAAAAGGTTAATAAAGGGGCCCAAAAAAACTTGGGGGGCATGTCTGTGGAAAAAAAATCCCCTTCAGTTTGCCCTGTGTGTGGTTGGTGCAGCATGAATCTGCTGACAAGTTACCTTTAGAGCAAGTTTACACGCAGCACATATCCGTTTCACCAATTTAAAGCACTGTTTTGGAAACAGCTATTTAATGGGATTTGATTAGTAGCAAGCAAAGGGATTTCTCCAAGCTGCAATAAAAAATAATGGTACAGAATTTTCTTCAACAAATCTGCCATAAGTGAATTCATTCTTAAAGAATGCAGGAAAGTGAACTGTGTTCATTGCCAAAAAATTTATTATACAGAGTATTGCCCTATATTCTTCTTAAGAAAATTGTTTGTATGCCTCTCCTCTGTTAACCCCATTCTGGCATTTGATGTACATCAAAATGTAGGAAACAATACTTCCCTACTTCAAGGCCATGGTGATTGTGAGCACCATATGCAAGCAGTTATAAAAGTGGGCGTCTTCCCACTGTTTCCTATTGGGGAAGGGGGTGGCATTTTCTGCCAAAAATTTAATTGTTCCCCTTTTGTATTTTAGTCCGCGAAAAGTGTAGAAGAATTCTGGGTTAAGTACCCGAGGGCCCTAAAAAAAAAAAAAAAAAAAAAATAAAAAAAAAAAAAGTTTTAAAAATGTATTTAAAAAAAGCCCCCAAAAAACTAAAATATCCGTGACATTAAAGGGGTTGTCTGGGACTTACAAAAGCTTGTTGTTCCATTGGGGTAGGATTAAAAATAGAAAAAAAAAAAAAAAAAAGAAGTTTTACCCCCCCTCGAACGCCCGTTCATCCCGGGGGGCCGGCCCATAAATCCTGTGCTATGTGAACCAATCACGGGCCAAAGGCAGTCACGTGACGTAAAACATTGTACCCGTGTTTGGTGCAAAAGTACATGAACAAGGACATTAAATGTGCAGCCGGGTTGTCGGTAGCCACCGGGAGGGAACGGGGCATCCGGAGGTGGTAATTCCCTTTTTTTTTATTTTTAATCATACCCCAGGCGACCAACGAGTTTTTGTTAGTTCCAGACAACCCTTTATTTTTAAATATTTTATAAAAAAAACTAGTTTTGGTTTGGTCAAACACCCGGGTCTTTTGGGCCCGGGAAGCCCCTGGAAATGCTTTAACCAACTTTTCTCCATTAATTAAAAGTAGTGGTTTCTCAAGTTACGGGGCTAATTTCTGCAGCTATTAAGCAGTTACAAGTGAGAATCTGAAAACAAAAATTTACCTGTTGAAGAACAGTCACTTCCGTTTGCCACCCACGAAATGTAAACAAAAGTTTGCTAAGAGAGAAATGGTAACATATTAAAATACATCACTGTATGATACATTATATTTTATATTTATATTAAAAATAAAATACACACCTGAAAAAACTATATATAATAACGACTGGTTTTTATTGAAAAATTTTAAAAGTGGGAAACAATGGCCAGCTGGATAGAAAAGATAAATAAAAAGGAATTCCAAGGAAAGGTCCCATACTTATACAGTGCTGCTAGCTTGGTCTACCTAATGGCAGACTTTTTGTTAAAAATCCGACTATAATCTATCAGCAATAAAGTGATCAAAGAGAACCTGCAACATCTATGGACTTGCCCTTTTTAGTAATTAACTAAACTCTCCATGAAATTCTAGAAAATCTTTACTTACGGGTTTTAAACCCGCTTAAAACATATTTAAAAAAACACATATGCATTTTTTCTCACTTTTGACATGAAATCAGAATAAACCTTACCTGTTTTGGTCAATTAAAATTTTTCCAGAGTTTTTATACTGGAAAGAGAGAGGGGGAAATTTTTTTTGGCATTTTTTTAAATTTCCTTTTGCAAAGTCAAAAGTTTACATATATAGGATTACTTGCCACTGCTTCTGTGTGTAAGCTTGGAAAAATCTAAAGAAATCAGCCCCGATAACAGGAAAGGAAAATTTTGGACTTGCACAAGTCTGGTTATCCTTTGGGGGGCAATTTCCAGATACCTGAAGGTGCCTCGTTATCTGTACAAACAATTATACAAATCAAAAAAGATGGGAATTTAGCCATTTTTACCGCTCAGGAAAGAGATGGGTTCTGTGTCTCAGAGTAACGTGCTTTGGCCCACATGGCAATAACCCAAGACAAAAGCAAAATCCCTAGTGAAATGCTGGCAGAAGTGGTAAGATTTTTTTACCACAGGAAAATGGTACGTATCAACATGGACTGAAAGCCCACTCGCCGGGAAGACCTACTTTTTTGGAGACAAGTCTGTGGTCATGAAACAAAAAATTAACTGTTTGGGCCCAAAATGACCATTGTTTGTTTGGGGGAAAAAAGGGGAGAAGCTTGGAAGCCTAAGAACCCCACCCAACTGTGAAAAAAGGGGGTGGCAGCATCATGTTTGGATTGTTTTGTGCAAGGGCGGGTGATTTCACAAAATGATGAATCAGGGAGGAAAGAAAGATTGAAATACTGAAGCTGCTCTCAAGACATCACCGGGAATTAAAGTTTGGGGGGAAAGGGGTCTTTCCAAATGGACTGCCCCCAAACGCTCCAAACGTTTACAAAGTAGCCTTTGGGTAACCAAGTCAAAGTTTTGGAGGGCCATCAAAACCTGATGTCAATCAATAAAAAATGTATTGGCAAAGCTGAAAAGGCAGGTGTGAGCAAGGTGACCTACAAACATGGCTCAGTTACCCCAGTTCTGTCAGGAAGAATGGGCCAAAAATCCTACCAACCATTGTGAGAAGCTTGTGGAAGGATATCCAAAACATTTGACCCAAGTCACACAGTATAAGGGCAATGCTACCAAATACTAATGAAATGTATGTAAACTTTTGACTTTGCAGAAAGTAATAATAGTGCCTGAAATTCTCGCTCTCATTCTGGCATTTGCAAATATAAATAATTTGGTTCCTAATTGACCTAAAACGGGTAAGGTTTATTCTGATTTAATGTCAGACAGTGAGAAAAATATGCATATGTGTCTTTTTATATAGCGTATGTAAACTTCTGGTTTCAACTGTAGCTCACTGTTGTGCTGTATCTGCTTTATTTAACAGTGAACATAGAAATGTACTAAAAGGAGATGTTATAGCATCTCTTTAAGGCCTCTTTCTCACAACACAAATTTAGTCAATACATGTATCATGGAAATATTTATAGCTTTTCTACCTATGTCTAATTTGGGCTTAAAAAAAAAGAATGCAAAATAAAACACCTGTTTGCATGAGATCTTACCGAGTGACACTACTATGTTAACAAAAATGTATATGTAAAAGAGCTCACCAGACACCAGTAAACAAGTTCTTGGCATCTCACACTAACCTAAATGTATATACGTGAACAACTACTGTTACACAGTATTACCCTTACAATTTTGTGCTTTCAACTTGCTACAATTATGACCTTTTGGATTAAGCACAGACTTTCAGAACATGACAAAACTTGCTAAACAAAAACTCTCAGTGTATGTTCACACGCCGTTTTTCGACACGATTTCAGGTCCGTGTTGGATCCGAATATCGCATCCAAAAAAAACTAGACCCCTAAAATCCAGCCCCGCAACTGATTTTTGGATCCTTGCCCCTATCGCAGGATCGCCCCCAAATACTCCTGCTGCGTTTTTCGAACCGTTAAAGAATTGACATGTCAATTCTTGAACCTTTTTGCCGAAACCCAGACACCCTATTTAAAAAATAGGGTGCATCCTGCGAGCCCAAACATTGCCTGCGTTTTGGGATGGATTCCCGGGTGTTTTTGGATCTTTTTTTGGGATCCAAAAGGGGACCAACACGCCATGTGAAAAACCCCAAGCCCTCCTTATATTTCCCTTTTTTAAAAACCCACTTTAGGCTTTGTTTTAAAAACCCTCAAGGTTTTTTTTTTTTTAAAAATTGATGGGGGGGGAAAAAACCCAATGTTTTGGGCCCTCTCTCCCCCGTCCAGTTGTTAAGCATTTAGTGTTACCTTTATACTTTGTTTGGACCCATGTTATGTATTTAACCCCTCTTGAATGTACAGCACCCTGGAATTAATGGTGCTTCAACAAATCTGATACAACATACAGTCGTGATGTAAATTGTTCAGAAGTTTCTGCATAAATTTTACCTAAAACTACATCAGATTTTAAGTCCTAAAAAGTAGGTAAATAGAGGGGGTTAACAAACTTTCAAGCAACATTTTACATCACTGAGACTGGCTAAAACCACACTATTTTTTTAATGCTAGGGCCTATGTAGAGTAGATATATTTATTTTTGTGTAATTTTTTTACACTTTTTTTTTTAAAGTCAAGATTTTCCCTAAATGTGTTTAATTCAGTAACATCAGTCTGGCCCCTACTCTTCAAACTGATGTTAATGGTGCAAATGGTTAATCAATAGGGTCCACATTAGATCAGACATTATTTTGCAGTACTTACTTGGATTTCACGTTCCACAACTGGAGGGCTCCCTGTTGACTACCTAGGAGAATTTTATTCATATATGTGCTTGGATGCATTATTGCAGAAATGGCAAAATTACTTTTATCAAAATTCAGCTGTAAATATTCCTCTGTAAAAAAAACAAAAAACATTAGAATCACACCATCAGATACTTCTTAAATGTTTTTTTTTTTTTTCATTTTAGGAAATGAAATTGCATTTTACAAGACAAAATATGTCTATTTTTACCTTTTGATTTAACATCCCAAATAATGACAGTATTATTTGTATCAACAGATATAACATGGTCCCCAAAGGGCAGCACCAGATGAATGTCTGTATCGTGACCTTCGTATGTGTGGACTACCTATATAAAAAAAAAAAAAAAAATCCAATAAGCACAATGGATGAAAAAGCCAGCAAGTAAATTTTTCTGTAAAAAAAACCTGAAAACTTTCTCGTATATGAGCCCCCTGAATTTTTAAAAGACCTGGGAGAAATATTTTCTGAATACAATGATCTTTCTTAGGTATTGTACTTAAAACCCCTCACTAAAAAATGTCATGGGCACGCGATCTGTGACACGTATTTAGTAAAGTTCCAGGGAAAATTTTAAAAAAATTTTCCTTTAAAACCTGAAATTTTGAAGCAGTATTTTACTCTAAAAGGAATCTGAATGTAATGCGGTCTACTTAAAAGACAGTACATTGTCAAGAAAGACAGCCCTTTGGGCACCAGGTGACGGTGGCCCCATTTATTTTTTTGCTTGTGCACTGTGTATAAAGAACTTGACCCAGAGAAGCTTTTGTCCTCATTATAAGAAGTGATTTCCAGCAGCGCTTTCTATATATCATTTTTTGTATGCTTCAGTGGAGCTTTTCAATATGCAGTGGTTCCTCAACATACAAGGGGATATAAGTAAGAGTTCTTTAGCTTGTCTGAAGCACAAAGTTTGCAATCTAGTTAGTGTTTACTAACCCCACCAAGTAAATTCTAACAAGATTGCAAACTTTGGGCTTCTGACAAGCTAAAGGACTCTTATTTACATCCCCTTTTGAACATTATGAGCAATTATAGTCTCATCAGGAGCTGTTTTATGCCAAGACCAGATTTACAATGATTTCTCCGATGTATATTTTGATGAATGACACTTAAAGTGCCTTAAAGTGTCCAAATTCAATGGTAAAAAGCATCACAATTCACACCATGTATTTGTACTGATGTAGATTTTTAATTTGTTCCATAAGAAATGTGATGGAAGCTATCAGTTTTTTTTATTTTTTTTTTATTTTAACCCCTTTAAGCTGAGGCAGGCCTATTTTTTTCCACTTTCATTTTTCCCTCCCCGCCTTCTCAGAGCCATAACTTTTTTATTTTTTCATCTACATAGACATGAGAACTTTTATTTTGCGGGACAAGATGTAGTTTCTAATGGCTTCACTCATCATAGAACATACTGGGAAACCACAAAAAATTCTAAGTGGGGCAAAATGTTTAAAAAAAACCCAACACTTGAGCCATGTTTGTGGGTGTTTTGCTTTTACGGTGTTCAATCTTTGGTAAAAATGATGTGTTATCAGTATTCTACAGGTTGACACGTCCAATGTCGGTTAGAGGTTAAGTATTGTCCCTCCATAAAGTTAGAAACGGACCTCAGGGTGGAATTTATAGCCAAGTTTTTTACATTTTTTATTGCCGATTTCCTCTGTAAAGCAAGCTGGGACATTAACCCGAGTTACAGGGGAAATACAGCCCCAGACTGAGCGGATGTGGGTCTGACTGAGTGCTGTATATACAAAGATTGAAAAGGGAGAATAGTATACCATCCCTGCTTTCTCTGTAGTGAGTCGGCTAATGCTGACAGCAAGCTCGCCACTCTCATAGCTGCACAATTAGTGTACAGCTGTAAACTTTGCACGGACATTTTGAAATGTTTGTGCAGAGTTCAATGTCAACCGCCCTGAGGTATATGTGCGCCGTCAGCATCTAGCTACACGTTACTAAGTACTTTTATCAAAGTGGGATCATAACAGTTAAATATAAAATGTTTTACAAACCTCCTTGTTCCTAGCAAATGCTTTAAGGAGATTTCCATAAGATGCAAACACCAGCATGCGGTCTGCAGCAAGACAACTAATATTTTCGGGAAGCGCATTGCCTGAAAATGGATAACAAGATTACATTAACGAAATGTAGACAGATGGGTAAATGTGTGTAGTATTAGAAGGTCCTCATCCAAGTTGGACAACTGTTCTTATACATTGTTCATTTAAGACATTCTGTTAGTCCTCAAAATACCAGCACTGTAAGAGCAACATCTGTCCTTTATCCACTTTACATGGATTACCACAGGGGCAGGAGTAATTTAGGGTCCCTTGTATGTATATGTAAAGCTTCTACATATAGAGAAGTTTCTGTTTGCAGCAGTAAAATCAACATGACATCTATAACACAATGTCTGTATACACATTCTACAAGAGAAAGCCTGGACATGTACAATACTGAAGGTTTATCCAGTCTTACCAAACTGATGGCCTATCCTATGGGCAGGTGGTCCATGTTAGATCATGAGGATCTGATTCCCAGAACCCCCTGCTGATGAGATAATGAGTGTTGTGAGAGTGCTGCAGCTTTAACAATATGTACATATGCCTGTTATCTACATACTTTTAGTAGCAGGGATACAAGATACTGCTGCACAATCCCTCTCACTTTAAAGGAACAGTACTTCAGTATCTTGCATTGCTGCCATTTTAAATACAGTAATTACAAGCACATGTGTAAGTGAGGCTGCTCTACTCACACTCCAGCCTCCTCAAACTGCTGAACTACAGGGGTGTCAGGAATTGGACACTCCCTAATACAAAAACCTGTGACCTGCCCTGCATACGTAAAAAAAAAAAAAAAAAAAGGCAATGCTGAAGGGTTTTCTCACTACAATGATTAGCTTTCAACATATAGTGAACAGTAAATGAAGACTTTTACTAAATACATTGCTCTTTTGATGTTGCCTGGTCTGGAGAGAAGAGATTTTAATCGCCCAAATGAACAAGTGTCTCAGTTACTGTCCTTGGGTTTTTTCCTGTCAGACAGGCGGGGGGGAAAGTCGAAAAGGGTGGAAGGACAGATTTCTTTTTCTCAACAAGGTAAGTTTGCTTTACAGATTAAATTTCAGCGTCCCCTCACTGAAACAGGCTGGCTGGGAAAATAGCGAACTGTTGTGTAATACTGCTAAAAACCCCCCAAGCTGACCAAGCAGCGTGAAGCTAAAGCAGCGTGCGACTACGAAACAGCAAAAATTTAAATACATAAGTAAAAAATTTTGAAATGTATCTATACTCACTGACAGCCACTTGTCCAAGCTTGTTAACCTGAAACAAAAATACAAATAAACGGTTAATTTTCTTCTGTGAACATTTTGAAAACGCAACAACTGGAGGTTTCGGGTATAAAGCAAAAACATTTTAAACAAGTGGACATTCTCAATGATTTTTTAAAAATGCTCTAATTGTATAAAAATAAAGCGTGCCCAGCGGAAACGGTGGGGCCTGTATTTTGTTTCTCCCCCTCATCTCCCCATAAAACCTGTCCCAGGGGTTTTTTTTCCCATGCAGTGCTTCTCTTCAGCTAATGTTCACCCTTTAAAGAGAACCTGTCACATAGATTATGCCCCCCTTGCTGAGGACAGCACAAGCCAGTGTCAGACCTGCTGTTTCCACGCTGTTCCCTATTCTATAAAATGCAGCGTTTTAGAGTTTTTTACCCCTCAAACTTATTCATGAGAGGTGTTACCCCCCCACTGACAGTTTTCACGTTTCGACCTTCAAAGTAACAGTTTATTCAGTTGTGAGGTTTTTTGGTTTTCAGTCTCATTTGGGGGGGGAAAAAAAAAAACTGCTTTCATGACTCTTCTGGCTGAAAATGCAGTAATCAAAGGGGGGCCGTTTACCGGCAGGGGAAAAAAATAGGGCCCGGTATTTGTAGTTCTCACCCTCCCCCCGGTCCGGAGTGCGTTTTTTTTGCCCCAATGGGCGGAGAACCCCTCCCATTGAAAGCACAAAAAATTCCGTCCCGAAAACCGGGGGAAGGGGGTGCTTGATCAATGTTTTCCCGGGGCAAAAACCCCCCAGGGAAAAACCCTTCAGTGGGGATGCTGCGGGGTTTTTTTATAGAGCACAATTGTCTAATTTTGGGCCCGGGTTTTTCGGGCGGTCTAAAAAAACCGAAACGGCTGAAAAAAAAGGGGCCAAAAAAAAAAACCCTTGCCAGGGGGGACATCCCCTAAAACGTGCACTTATAGAATAAGGGACACACCGGGAAACGCATGTCTGTAAACTACTTGGCGTCCCCAGAAAGGGGGGCATAATCTATTGATTTGGTTCCCTAAGACCCGGCCCAAGAAGGCCTTTCTATGTCTTACTGCACCGTTTTCGGGCCCCTTTTTGGTGTTTTTCCAAATTTCTGAAACCCCTGAAAAAAAACTGAAAACAGATCCCCTAGACTTTAATAGTAAAAATCCCGTTTGTTCCAAGAACTTTTTTTTTCTCTTTCGCCCTGTTCGGTTTTTTTTTTTTTTTTTGTTTTTTTTTTTTTTAAACATATGCAAAAAAAAGACAGAAAGGGCAGAAAAAAAATTTTTTGAAAATCTATGTAAAGTGCCGACTTTTTTGTGCAATTTTTTTTGGCAGAAATAACAGCATTCTTGATGTTTTTTGACAGGACTGGACAAAAAACCCCCAGTTTTTTTGAAAAACTTTTTTTTGGGTTAGTTTTCAGTGGTTTTTTTTTGCCAAAGGGTTAGACCTAGCCTAAATGACCAGCATTTTTTTTTAATTTTTTTCCTCCCTTCAGTCCAACAGTAATTACATTTTTATCTATGATGCAGTTGTATGAGGGCTTGTTTTATGTGGGAGAAGTTGTATTTTTGCAGCGTGAACATAAAAAAAAGCTTTTGCCTTTGGGTTTTACCCCTCCATTTCACATAAAAAATTTGGAATACCTAAAATGGGAAGTTTTTTTGTGTTTTTTTAAAGCCCCAATACTTTTTTATTAAAAAAATTTTTCCACACTATGTTTGTTACTTTTTTTTTTTTATCCCATTAAGGGATATCTACTTTACACTTTTTTTTTTTTTTCATTTTGTAATGTATTTGTAAACCCCCGTATGTGCCTGACAGCGCCTTGCTACAAGGGCAGCCTGGGGTTTTTAGATCCCCGGGGCTGACTGTACAGATTTTCCCCCCCCATTGGGCTCTGGGAATCCCATGACCCAAGAAGCAGGGGGAACCCCTTGATTGTACAGTCCCGGAACCCCTGCAAACAAAAGGGTTAAATGCAGGGATTTGAGATTTTTCCCCTCCCTGTCAATTAAAAACTGTTCTAGCACATGCAGTCTGGGGGCCGCAAATCTCCTTGAGGGCAAGTGATGTCTTTTTGGCGTCCTGCAAAACAGGGCAAAACCATCGCCCACCGTCAAAAGACAGTGAGTGGTCACTAAGGGGCCGAATGGACAAATACCGGTCGGTTTATCTGACCGGTATTTGTCCTGTTTAGTGCCGTCCCCACGGCCACAAGGGGGGGGGGGGGATTGGGGGTTGATATGGCTTTTCTCCGCGATGAGCGGGGAAAAGCCCTACCCCTTCCCATGCTCATATTCCGTTCGAAAACCGGAAGAATGTGCATGTTGAATATTTTTCGGGCGGGCGGCGGTTTGAAAACCCTCCGGGCGGAAAACCCGTGCAGTGGGGACTGCTGCACGGGTTTTCCATAGAAGCCCGTTGTGCTCATTTGCGGGCGGTTTTTCAGACGGTCTGAAAAACCGCAAACCGGCTGAAAAAATGGCCACAAACCCGGACATGCCCTAAGGGGTTTAAAAAAACACATACTATCACACATTTGTATGGAACATATATAAAAGGGGTTCACTGCACAAGTAGAAGGCCAGGATCTCACGCTACAGCAGCCACAACCACATAGTGGAGCAGGGTTTTCAAACGGTGTGTTAATTAGCCAGAGGATTTCGCCAGTACTAGCACAAATTTACCTGCAAGACAGCAGAGCCGTTAACCACCACATCGTTTTGTGGGTAAAATTGTGGTACTACAGGCAAAATCAAGAAGCCAACTTACAGTTTAAAAGCCCTGCTCATACCATGTGGCTATGGATTCATCCCCATTCAGCTACCACAGCAGAGAACCCAACCTTTTACTAGTCTGCATACCTAGAAGAGGACCTGTGACATCTCCTGACATGTCTGTATTAGTAAATCCTTGTATTCCTGTGCAATAATTCTTAAATCTTGGTGCTGTGCTATTCTTCCTCTTAGATATGTACTACTCAATCTGTCAGCTGGGTGTTACCATTCCAGAAGGTGCTGACTGTCAGCACTGATCGGACAATGTCACATCACCAGCTGGCAACTCCCATCTGACAGGTTCTGTATTACATTACCAGAAGGAATAACAGAGGAACAGCACAACACAGAGCTATACGAATTGTTATTTAACAGGGAATACACAGATTTACTAAAAGTCATGCCAGGAGGTCCTCTTTAACAGAGCACCCTTTAAATTTTAGTACGAGTGCTCAATGTATGAAAAGTGGAAGCCTCCTGTCCCCATAAGGTTATGTTTACGCAACATATTTTCATGCACATTCCGAGGAGCATAAGGGTATGTTCACACAATGTAATTTCGGCGCACATTTCGCATCGTATTTGCGCTCTAATACGGGCAAGATGGGCGCCGAAATTACGGTAATCCACAGTTCTCATGGAGAACTATGGATTACACTTCCTCTCCCCAATCGTATTATACGCACGGGGAGATAAGTGACATGTCAATTACTTGTGGCGAATATGCGCCGCGAGTAATGACTGTCAATGGGGCCGGCGGGCTGCCGGCCCGTACACGCGTAGCAGCACGACTCCTGAACACCCGCCGTAATTGCGTGGCATACTGTACACTCCGCTATTACGCCGTGTGAACATAGCCTAATAATATTGGAAAATACACAGTGGGAACATACCCCATGAGGCAGGGGTGTCAAACTCGTTTTCACCGGGGGCCGCATCAGCCTCACGGCGTACCTTAAAGGGCCGACATAATTTTAGAACTACTTGTAGGTAGATAAGTGGCTATAAAGCCCCCTGTAGATGACAGTTATATCTGCCCATTTTAGGTAGATGGGTATTTTTGCCCCCTGTAGCCAGATAGTAATATGCCCTCTGCAGCTAGGTAATATGCCCCATATAAAAAAGGGAGATGCCCCATATAGTCCGCCAGTAGCCAGACAGATGCCCCATATAGTCCGCCAGTAGCCAGACAGATGCCCCATATAGTCCGCCAGTAGCCAGACAGATGCCCCATATAGTCCGCCAGTAGCCAGACAGATGCCCCATATAGTCCGCCAGTAGCCAGACAATGCCCCATAAGTCCGCCAGTAGCCGGGACAGATGCCCCATATAGTCCGCCATAGCCAGACAGATCCCCCATATAGCCCCGTACCAGCAGATGCCCCCTAGTCCCCCAGTAGCCAGGCAGATGCCCCCTAGTCCCCCAGTAGCCAGGCAGATGCCCCCCCAGTAGCCCCCTCAGTAGCCAGGCAGATGCCCCCCCAGTAGCCCCCTCAGTAGCCAGGCAGATGCCCCCCCAGTAGCCCCCTCATTACCGGGCAGATGCCCCCCCAGTAGCCCCCTCAGTAGCCAGGCAGATGCCCCCCCCCAGTAGCCCCCTCAGTAGCCAGGCAGATGCCCCCCCAGTAGCCCCCTCAGTAGCCAGGCAGATGCCCCCCCATACCCCCCCCTCAGTAGCCAGGCAGATGCCCCCCCATAGCCCCACAGTAGCCAGGCAAAATGCCCCCCATTAGCCCCCTCAGAAAGCCAGGCAGATGCCCCCCATTTAGCCCCCTCAGTAGCCGGCAGATGCCCCCAGTAGCCCCCTACGTAGCCAGGCAGATGCCCCCTCAGTTGCCAGGCAGATGCCCCCTCAGTAGCCAGGCAGATGCCCCCTCAGTAGCCAGGCAGATGCCCCCTCAGTAGCCAGGCAGATGCCCCCTCAGTACCAGCAGATGCCCCCTCATAGCCAGGCAGATGCCCCCTCATAACCCCAGGCAGATGCCCCCTCAGTAGCCAGGCAGATGCCCCCTCAGTACCAGGCAAAATGCCCCCTCATAGCCAGGCAGATGCCCCCCTCAGAAGCCCCTCAGTAGCCAGGCAGATGCCCCCCTCAGTACCCCCTCAGAAAGCCAGCAGATGCCCCTCAGTAGCCAGGCAGATGCCCCCTCAGTAGCCAGGCAGATGCCCCCTCAGTAGCCAGGCAGATGCCCCCTCAGTAGCCCCCTCAGTAGCCAGGCAGATGCCCCCTCAGTAGCCAGGCAGATGCCCCCTCAGTAGCCCCCCAGTAGCCAGCAGTGCCCCCTCAGTAGCCCCCTCAGTACCAGGCAGATGCCCCCTCAGTAGCCCCTCAGTAGCCAGGCAGATGCCCCAGTAGCCCCCTCAGTTAGCCGGGCAGATGCCCCAGTAGCCCCCTCAGTAGCCAGGCAGATGCCCCAGTAGCCCCCTCAGTAGCCGGCAGATGCCCCAGTACCCCCTCAGTAGCCAGGCAGATGCCCCAGTAGCCCCCTCAGTAGCCGGGCAGATGCCCCATACCCCCCTCATAGCCAGGCAATGCCCCAGTAGCCCCCTCAGTAGCCGGGCAGATGCCCCAGTAGCCAGGCAGATGCCCCAGTAGCCCCCTCAGTAGCCAGCAGATGCCCCAGTAGCCCCCTCAGGAGCCAGGCAGATGCCCCAGTAGCCCCCTCATAGCCAGGCAGAATGCCCAATAGCCCCCTCAGTACCACAGATTGCCCCAGAAAGCCCCCTCAGAACCCAGGCAAATGCCCCAGTAGCCCCCTCAGTAGCCAGGCAAATGCCCCCTAATGATTATAAAATTAAAAAACAGCTACTTACCTTGTGTCCGTGCAGCGCGGTCCGGGAGCTGTGTAGGGTTTAATCGGCGTGACGTCACCCGCTTATCCCCCAACAGCAGCTCCCAGAGATCTCCTCGGGGGCAGAGGCTGCCGGCGAGGAGACCCAGCGTCACAGGGGGCGTGAGCAAAGCGGCGCGTCACGCCCCCTGCGACGCCCAATTAAGCGCCACCGAGCGTCCTACATACAAAGGTGAAGGGGAGGGAAACTATCGCTCCTGCCTTCTCCCTGTACTAACTGACTCTGCAGTCAGGGAGATCGCGGGCCTTGTGTTTGACACCTGTGCCATGAGGAACAGATGATTCCAGCAAAACTAAACTTACAGCAGTAGAACAGCATCATGATTTACCTTAGCAGATGCTGTGTACACTTACAACGGTAGTGCTGATGTTAGGATGTCTAGGAAACAAATGAACTACCGTATGTACTCGAGTTTTTCAGCACAAAAAACGTGCTCCCGGAACACCCCTGTAAGTAACTAACGTCCCATTTTTTGTACAAGTAGCACAGACACAGTGATCGTCATCACTGACCAGCTTGTATGGCATCTGCTATCACTAGGGTCATCAAATAAGCAGCAATAATCCTCGACAAGAGTCAAATACAGATAAGGTCATATCCCCACGGCACTGTGTTTCAGCTGGATCTCGGTTTTGCAAACCGGCTGAAAAACTTGTACACAGACCTTAATAGAAAATCCGTGCATCGGTCCCCACTGCACGGATTTTCCGACCGGCGGTTTTTCAGACGGAAGATGAATAGGTCTATGTGAAGGGGTAGGGGTTTTCTCCACAAACCGCAGAGAAAAGCCATCCCCCGGCGGCCGTGTGCACGGCACGAAAACAGTGCAAATACCGGTCGGATAAATTTGTCAGATATTAGTCCTGTGCCATGTAAACGGCCCCTAAAGGTTCATGCAGGATTTCATTGGACGTCTACAAGTAGCATAGAAACAGCGATCATCATTACTGTGCAGGATCACTGGCACCTGCTGTCACTATATATATGCACAATTACTTGGGACACAAAATAAGTAGCAATGACCCTCTACAAGAGTCAAATACAGATTCATACAGGATTTTATTAGACGTCTATAAGTAGCACACACAACGATCAGCATTACTGACCAGAGTGAATGACCATCTGCAGCCTAGTGCCAGCCGTGTGATCACATGCCAATGACATGGCTTAGGACACCCTGGCACATGTCTACCATGAGTTCATACTTGACACCCACATGCACATCATACTCACATTATAAGTGAGGAAACTCTTCCCCACCGCAGTGGCCAGGTAGAACTCCTTGTGCTTCTTATGGTACCGCACCACATGAGGTACATGGTTACTATACATGCCCACAGAGCGATACCCGGTAAATAAAACGCTTCCCCGGACTCCCTTTTCAGCCGCCATGTCTGCACAGAGCAGCTAGCTGGATAGACCGTGACAACCACGTGTGGACAGGAAGCAAAGCTCCAACTTCCGGGATGGGAGTGCCGCACTCTTAGGCTTCCGCCTGACACAGAGTTCCCTGCACTTCAGTTCCGCGCAATACCGGTTCCTGTCAGCGGCTCTAGTAGCCTGGTCGCCGTTGAAGACAAGCTGTTGTTGTTGTTGTTGAGGCGATATTAGTTGGCGTCACAGTAGTTATTGGCGAGGGCTATAGTCTCTACATCTTATATAGTTCTATATTATTCTCATATGTAGACTGCAGTGTGCAGGAGGCTGCAGATTTCATGGACTCCACAGAAACTGGGCGTAATACTCTTCACTAATTGCAAAAGTAATTAAAAAAAAAGTTGTAACTTGTGAAAAAGGGGGTAAAACCCAAAAAAGCGGCGTATGGCTCATATACCACAATATATGACGATGCACAACGGTTTTAAGCCCATTGTAGATGCCATTAGAAAGGACGAACAAAAATAATTTTCGATAAAACAACATTTCAGCTTTGTACAGAACATGACACAAAATTACATATTGCAGAGTAACACACTATTTTCCAGGTCAATATCTGGAAAATAAAATGTCAGAGCTACTGCTGCAAGAAATTAAAAAGCCCCCCCCAATAAGGGGGAGAGGGCTTGTGCTGCTTCTTAAAAAACCACCTTCTCGCTTCTGGGGCCCGGGCCCTTTGGAGCGACCTGTTTTTACCGGGTACAAACCTATGAAATTTAAAACCTTAAAGGCTATGTTCACACGGCAATTACTTGGACGTATTTCAGCAGTAATTCTCGCCATATTGCGCACAAATACGGACGAAATCTCCCAATCTTTAGGGTAATCCACATTCCATAGAGAACAAAGGATTACGTTCCCCTCCCCCTCACAAAAAACCCCGCGGGGAAAAGAATTCTATGGGCCTTATCAAAATGACTCATTACTATTTACCAAAACCCCCCATAAAGTTATCAGGGTAACCCCCACCCACATAAATACCCCCCATTTTTCCCCTTGGTCACCCCCCCTCCCCACCTTCAAAATAAACACCAGCAAAAAGTAAAAGGAAAACTCTATCACGGGGCGGTGTTCCCCACTCTTACATCGGGGACCTTAAGCTGCCAAAAAAACTAATCCAATATAACCTACAACACCCCCAAAATAGAACCACATAGTGGTCAACACCACTCCTGTCACATTACCGTGAATACAGCACTGACCCAATATAAAGTAAAATAACCCCTGAAATCAGGGACCACCGGAGATTCATACTGATGATCGTTCTCTTCTTTGAGTCGTTTTTTATTCCCTTTTCTTCTGAAACCCTTCCACACCGCTGATGACTTGTCCCGGCCCCCAACTCATCCCTGAAAGAAATAACACACAATATTTTAAAACCCAATTTCCAGCACCTCTTTCCCCCTTCCCACCTCTGTAAAAAACTCCCGGGGGGGGGGAGAGCGGGTAAAAGCCAAATTTAGAGGCCTAGTATCCTGGGGGGTTGGGAGGGGGGGAAAGGACAAACCCCCGGAGAAATGCAGGATAAAACAGGCCCTTAGGGACTCCCTTTAGGGAGTATACAGGGAGTTAGGCCCCTTTAGGGATTCGGCAGTTTGGGGCTCTTTAGGTATATCAGGCAGTTAAAGGCCTCCTTTTGGGAGTATACAGGGATTTTGGGGTCACTTTTAGGTAGTATACAGGAAGTTAAGGGTCTCTTTTAGGTAGTATACAGGTAGTTAGGGGCCTCCTTTAGCTAGTGTGCAGTAAGTCAGCCCCCCCTTTAGCTAGTGTGCAGGAAGTCAGGGCCCTCTTTAGCTAGTGTGTAGGTAGTCAGGGCCCCCTTTAGGTAGTCAGGGCCCCCTGTAGCTAATCAGGGCCCCCCTTTTGGTAAAACAGGGCCCCCTTTAGGTAGTCAGGCTCCCTAATTTAGTCAGGGCCCCCCTTTAGGTAGTCAGGGCCCCACTTTAGAAGTCCAGGGTCCCCCTTTATGTAGTCAGGGCCCCCTTTATGTAGCCAGGACCCCCTTCAGTAGTCAGGGCCCCCTTCAGTAGTCAGGGCCCCCTTTATGTAGCCAGGGGCCCCATTTATGTAGTCAGGGCCCCCTCTATGTAGTCAGGGCCCCCCTTAAGTAGCCAGGGCCCCACTTTATGTAGCCAGGGCCCCCCTTTAGTAGTCAAGGCCCCCCTTAGAAGCCAGGGCCCCCCGGGGTCGTCCGGGCCCCCAATAGTAGCCAGGGCCCCCCATAGTAGCCAGGGCCCCCATTAGTAGCCAAGGCCCCCATTAGTAGTCAGGGCCCCCAATAGTAGCCAGGGCCCCCCTTAGTAGTCAGGGCCCCCCTTAGTAGTCAGGGGACCCCTAAGTAGCCAGGGCCCCCCTTAGTAGCCAGGGCCCCCATTAGTAGCCAGGACCCGTATTTGTAGCCAGGGCCCCCCTTAGTAGTCAGGGCCCCCATTAGTAGTCAGGGCCCCCAATAGTAGCCAGGGCCCCCAATAGTAGCCAGGGCCCCCATTAGTAGTCAGGGCCCCCAATAGTAGCCAGGGCCCCCCTTAGTAGCCAGGGCCCCCCTTAGTAGTCAGGGCCCCCCATTAGTAGTCAGGGCCCCCATTAGTAGTCAGGGCCCCCAATAGTAGCCAGGTCCCCCCTTAGTAGGAAGGGCCCCCATTAGTAGTCAGGGCCCCCAATAGTAGCCAGGGCCCCCCTTAGTAGCCAGGGCCCCCCTTAGTAGTCAGGGCCCCCCTTAGTAGCCAGGGCCCCCAATAGTAGCCAGGGCCCCCCTTAATAGTCAGGGCCCCCCATTAGTAGCCAGGGCCCCCCTTAATAGTCAGGGCCCCCCATTAGTAGTCAGGGCCCACTTAGATAGTTTAAAAAAAAACAGCCAGCCACTTTCCTGGCTCCGGCTCCCGCTCCTGGCAGGTCCCGGCCGCTCCGAGCTCCCCGCCTAGCGTCTTCAGCCTGCCAGGGAGAGGAGTGGAGCGCAGCGCTAGTGGTGCTGTGCTCCGCTGACACCGCGCAGCCCCGGGATCCGGGGACGTTAGTCCCCAACTCCCAAGCCAGTCTCTGGGCGCTCGGGAAGCAGGTCCAGCGCGATCAGTGACCGGATGCGCGGCTGTGCCCCGGGGAGCGACGGCACTGCCTCCGGGGCCCACAGCGGCTCGGGGGGGCCCACCGGGAGATTTACCGGTCCCCCGGTGGCCCAGTCCGAGCCTGCCCAGACCGTACAACTATATACAGGTAAGTGCCTGTGGGTGCCAAAGTTTAGGAAGGGATGAATGTGTGACAGAATTTGGGGGCTTAACAATTAGGGATCTTGGTAGTCTTGTCTAAGAAGATGAGTTTTCAGAGCGCACTTAAAACTATGAGGGTTGCGATTGTGCCTGATCACATGGGATAACATGTTCCAGAGAACTGGAGCAGCACGTGCAAAATCTTGGAGACGGGCATGGGAGGTTCGGATGAGTGAGGTGTGTAATCTTAGATCAGTAGCAGAGCGGAGAGACAGGGTAGGATGGTAGACAGAGATGAGGGAGGGGATGTAGGGGGTGCAGTGCTGTGGAGAGTGCGTGGAGGGGTGAGAGTGATTAGTTTCTGTTGTATTCTGTACTGAATAGGCAGCCAATGCAGAGACTGACACAGGATAGAGGCATCAGTATAGCGGCTGGAAAGAAAGAAAAGCCTGGCTGCCGCATTCTGGACAGATTGGAGAGGGGAGAGTTTGCAGAGAGGTTAACCAACAAGTAGGGAGTTACAGTAGTCAAGACAAGAAAGAATAAGAGCAACAATAAGAGTCTGGGTTGTTTCCATAGTGAGAAAAGGACGGGTTCTTGAGATGTTTTTAAGGTGCAGGTGACAGGAGCGGGCAAGGGACTGGATATGAAGGACAGATCCGAGTCTAGTATAACCCCAAAACAGCGTGCCTGTTGCCTAGGAGTTATGGTGGTGCCACACACACACAGAGAGATAGCAGGGTGGGGGTGGTTAGTAGATGGTGAAATGACTAAAAGTTCAGAATTAGTAAGGTTTAGTTTAAGATACAGGGAGGACATAATGTCAGAGACAGCGGACAGACAATCACTGGTGTTCTGTAGCAGGGCAGGAGTGATGTCTCGGGAGGAGTTTAGATGGTGTCATCGGCAACAGATGGTACTGGAAGCCAAATCTGTGATGTTGTCCAAGGCGTTAGATTGAAAGAGAGGACAAAGAACGGATCCCTATGGAACCCCAATGGTGCTGAGCATGCTGAGGAGGAGGTGGTGATCTACAGAGTCAAACGCTGCAGAGAGATCCAGAAGAAGCAGCAACGAGTAGTTACCCTGAGATTTTGCTGTCAGGAGATCATTTGAAACATTTGCTAGAGCAGTTTCTGTGGAGTGTAAAGTGCCGAAACCTGATTGCAGAGGGTCAAGAAGAGAGTTAGCAGAGAGATAGCAGATTAGGCGAGAGAAGACCAAGCGTTCCAGGAGTTTGGAGATAAAGGGCAGGTTAGAGACTAGTCGGTAATTGGCAGCGCAGGATGGATCCAGAGAGGACTTTTTCATTAGAGGAGTTATAACAGCGTGTTTAAAGGAAGATGGAAAGATCCCAGTGGAGAGAGAGAGGTTAAAGATTGCAGTAAGATGAGAGAGGACAGCTGGAGAAATGTACTGGCCCAGGTGGGAAGGAATGGGATCACTAGAGCAGGTGGTGGGACAAGCAGACAAGAGAAACCTGGACACTTCTTCCTCTGTTGTTGGGTCAAGAGCTGAGAGCAGGCTAGAGGGCGTGCAGGGAGGGACAGGAGGAGTATTATTTGGGGATTGTGATGTGATGTTCTGCCAGATACTGTCGATTTTGTCTTTGAAGTGAGTGGCCAGGTCTTCAGCACAGAGGTCAGTGACTGGGGTCTGAGCTTTGGCCCTTAGGAGGGAGTGGAAGGCGTTTTGGGTTGTTGTGTAAGGTTGAGATGAAGGAGGTGAAATATTTTTGTTTTGCGCAGTGAAGGGCAGTGTGGTAAGTCCTGAGCATGAATTTGTAGTGGAGAAAGCTTTGACTTTCTCCACAGACGCTCAGCACACTTGGAACATCGCTGCAGATGGCGAGTCTGAGTGTGTGTGCCAAGGCTGCGGACGTCTGACTCTGGTGGTGCGGTGTGTGAGTGGTGCGAACATATCAGGGGTGGTTGTGAGAGTTTCATTGTAACATTTAACAGCCAGGTCAGGACAGGAGATGGAGGAGATTGGGGGCAGTGAGGACTGTATGGTGTCTGTGAGTTCCTGAGTGTTTATAGAGCGGAGATTTTGGAATGTGTGATGGGTAGCTGTGTCCAGAGAAGCCTGAGAGTTAGTGATAGTGAAGGAGATGAGGTTATGATCAGAGAGTTCATAGGGAGAGTTGGTGAGATGAGAAATTGAGCAGAGGCGACAGAAGACCAAATCAAGAGAGTTCCCATGCTTGTGAGTTGGAGAGTCAGGAAAGTGTGAGAGTCCAAGAGAAGAGGTTAGAGAAAGAAGACAAGAGGCAGAGGGAGACAAGGGGTCATCAATGGGAATGTTGAAGTCCCCCATGATGAGAGTGGGTATTTCAGTAGAGAGCAGGTGAGGGAGCCAGGCAGCAAAATGATGTAGAAACTGGTGGGGTGAGCCGGGAGCTCTGTACACAACCGCCACTCTGAGAGAAAATGATTGGAAGAGTCTGAGGGTGTGGACCTCAAAGGAGGGGAAAGTGAGGGAGGGTGCGGGAGGAATGACCTGGTAAGTGCAGTGTGGAGAAAGAGAAGGCCGCCATAGGTTAGAGCGGCAAGGGAAGCTGTGTCAGATTGCTGGAGCCAAGTTTCTGTGAGAGCTAGGAGATTGAGGGAGTTAGAAAGGAACAGGTCATGGACAGCAGTGAGTTTATTACAGACGGATCGGGCGTTCCACAGAGCACATGTAAATGGGACAGGAAAAGACGTACAACGAATATTACGCAGGTTAGCAGGGTTTCTGTGGGAGGAAGAGGAGGAGGTGGGATAAGAAGTAAAGAAAGGTGGACCGGGGTTGGGAGAGATGTCTCCTGCAGCAAGAAGCAGGAGAATGAAAAGTGATCGCAGATGGTTCAGTGATGAATATGAGCGACGTTTGTGCAGCACCATGAAAGAGGATGGTTTGGGGTAGAAACAGGTTGATAGCTAGCTGTACAGGCTGGATCAGGTCTACAGATGCTTTTTTCAGTAAAGGGGTAATAATAGCATGTTTTAAGGAAGACAGAAAAATACCAGAGAAAAGATTGAGGTCATCTATTCTGCTTGTATCTTGAAGATAGGCTCCCAACTCTGTGTAGAATGAAAAGATAGCTGCTCATGTGGCACTTGCTCTGTTCATTTCAGTGAGATTTCTGCGTTCAACCAAGTACACCCACTCAGCTGTTCTCAGAACTCCCATAAAACAGAATGGAGAGTACTGGGTATGCGCGACCACCTCTTTGATCTCTGCAGCCAGCTCATTCCTGTCTCCTAACTCTGAAGTTAGGGGATGGTAATAACCCTTCAATTTAGTACCATGAATAACTGGCGGCTGGGGAAAGAGACTGGGTGGGAGGGCATAGAGTCAGTAATGCATCCTGTAGGATGAGAAAGTAAATGGACCCTAGAGACTTCTTGTTTTGCTATGGAGTCAAAGGCTGAAAATAAAGAAGAGGTCGTGTTAGGGAAGAGGACTGATGCCATTTGGATTAAGAGATTTCCTGATGGATGCTGTAAATTTTAACTTCAAAGTACATGGTCAGTTCTTCAGCACTGAGAGCTAAAATAGTCATTGGTACTTTAGAACTGAGGACAGAGTGAGAAAGTATATTCCAAACATAGAGGACAATAATAGATGTAGTTAACGAACTAAACTTCATTAAAACTTTTCTAGTACCTTAAAGTTGTACTTTACCTTTGCCTTTCCACCCAGACTTGCAATGGTGATATATTTATACAGGGATAGTGTCCAAAGAGTCCTAATAACCATTTTTAATTTTAGATTTTAAATGTATCTACTGTGCATATACACTGCTCACAAAAAATTATTGATATTTGGCTTTTGGTTGAAATTTCAGAATGAGCATAACATTTCTTAAATTTTTTGTTAAATTAAATAAATGAGACCATTTCTTAGCTATAGAATGCACATGTCCAACTGTTCAGTGTTTTAGTACTTTTTGCACAACTTGCTAATCTATTAACAAGGAGCTTAAATTCACTACAGATGATTTAAACAGTCCTTATCATTATGCTGTTCATATTTTGACATCATGAGACCAAGACAACAGCTTTCAATTGATCAACAGTACCTCACCATTACAAGGCTTCAGCCAGGATGCTCTCAGATGGAAGTGGCCACTGAGCTTATAGTGTCACAGAGTGTCATCAGCAGGTTACAACCGAGATACAAAGAGACTGAAAGTGCCACAGAAAGGCAAAAAAGTAGACGTCCTCTGGCTACATCACACATTGATGACCGCTTCATTGTAAACAATGCTCTGCGGAACCAGATGATGATGGGCACATAACTCCAACCAAATTTAGGAGAGATGAGGGACAACTAAGTGTCACATCAGACCATTTGTTACCGTTTACATCAGCATGGTCTGTGTGCTAGACAACCGGCAAGGGTACCTGACCACACCTCCAGGCACAGACATCAACATCTTGCATGGGCCAGGGAGAATTTATGCTGGGCGAGGAACCAGTGGTCCTCAGTGCTGTTCAGTGATGAATTTTGATTCATACTAAGCAGAAATGATGGCCGCCAACTATGCTGGAGAGGTCATGGAGAGTGCTATCCATCAGTCTAGTCAGGTACCTTTGCCGTGAACACAGAAAATGTTAACACTCCAAGAACCATAACTTTTATTTTTGTTGTTGATGTAGCTATAGGGGGACATCAATAAAAAAGAACCACTTTAGGTTGGAAACACGTAGCCAGGGGCACGTACCTTTCATTTACCTGTATAAGATTTTTATTCTACAATATAGCTGCTGTTTTAAGATGCTGGAGCATACACTTCTTGGAGGAATTTGTTGGTAGTAAAAGCCGTGGACGGTCGGCGGCTCTGGGCACATACAAACAGTGAGTGGAGGAGATCGGCGCAATGTAAATGAGACAGGGTACTTCCCTGAGCAAACACAGAGGCTGTGGAAAGAAGATAGGCCCTGCAAGCGCTTGTTGTTTCGGAGGAGCCAGCTGACAGCACTGTGCATGGTGAGACTATAAAATTAGTTATTATATGGGGGCATGTTTTTTGTAGGACAACATGTAGTTTTCATCGGTATAATTTTGGGGTATGTGTTTCTAATGTATAAATACCTTTTGGGAGGCAAAGTGAATTGAAAGTAGCAGTTCTGGTATTTTTTTTATTTTTAATGTTTTTAAATAACATTTATTTTAGTAGGGTTCATTGCAAAAAAAAGTAGGGCTCATTACAAATGTTGCAGTACCACTTATGTATAGTTTTGATTTACATTTTTTCCAATAAGAAAACATTGTGTTACGGAAAAAAAGATTTATTTTTTAATCTGAGGGAAGCGCTCAACAAAATGTGCAGCGGGGTTGTGCCCGTCTGGTACTGTTTATCTCTATCTTGATATTCTGGATATGTTTTAAACCTTTGGGTCACTAATGCATTAGAAATACTTTTATACTATATTTATTTAATATTGATATACCAGTTACGCTCCTTTGGTTATGGACCTCTTAGTACTTATGTTACATACTATGGGGGACATGTATGAAAACTGTCTTGGTCTAAGACTTTTCTTGTTGCCCATAGCAACCAATCAGAGCTCCTCTTTCATTTTTCAGAGCACTATATGAAATGTGAGGGGAACTCTGGTTGCTATGGGCAACAAAGAAAGTCTTAGACCAAGACTGTTTTCATACATGTGGCCCTATATGTTTATGCTATTGTCTTTCAGGCTATGGCGTTAATTTTAAATGTTTGTGATATCTGTAATGTAATATTTATTAATTATTTTTATCTATGTTTAATAAAGATTTGTTTTTATAATTTTGGCATCTAAATTTCTATTGCAAAATAGGGTTTGTACTTTACTAGAACAGGTTTTAATAGATAAATGTTCATGATAATTGGCCAGATCAGTGTTTGGGTCTTTGTATGTTGAAATAATACTCAACATGCAATGTCCCAAAGTAAAACCGTTGTATGTTAAAACTATTGTATTGTGTTCACTTATTGTGAACCTTTTTTTTACCTTATAACTCTTAATATTTGAACACTGGCAAAAAATAAATCAGTTATCAATGAAAATACCTTATCACCTGAGGCCACAACCGTGAATGTGTTTCTTTCATAATCTCCCCAAATAATCCTACAAATGAGCATGCAGTTTGTTTTATTATGTGCTGTGATATTACATGAGAGCTTGCTGATTTGCATTTGTATTCCTGAACTCTAGTAACACAGAATTTACCATTACCTGGCAGGCAAATCAAACATTGAACAATAATAGTATTGTGTCCTGTTTTGCAGTAAATTAAATATGACCATTGCGAATACCATGGAGCGCAAACAAACACTCTATAGTTAGCTCATTTGGCTATCTCTTAAACATAATTGGGAGATTCCCTGCTTGCTAAGTATTTGTATGATAGGGCGATGTGTGTGACTCAACATAGTTCTTGTGGGAAACCCTAGTTTAATAACTTTGTCACTTACTCATCGAGTACAAGATAAATAATATCTAGAATTCACCTGATGTAGAATTAGGTTAACTGGGAAGAAGAACAGTGATAGCTTACTTGGGTCTTGATAGATTACAGTATTCCTTTGGCATAACTAAGGCTATGTGGAGCATCAAATTCCTTGAATTAATGGGGGGTTTGGTTTTTCTTTCCATGTAATTTATAAATACTTAACTAAAATAATAGTAATTGCTCTTAGTTATTTATATTTTTAAAAAAGCATTTTTTGAATAGTAGAAAAGAACATTAAGGCCATGTTCACACGGCTTATTCGGGGCGATTGGGAGCCGTACGCTCCGTATTTGCGCTTCAGTACGGCTCCAATCCGCCCAGTAACTAAGTAATACTCCCAGTAACTACGGTAATGACATCACATTTTTACGGGCCAAAAATAGTGCAGGGCTAGGGGGCCGGCGGCCCGCTCCTCCCCGCGCCCCCGCCCCTTATTCAACCGTATTGCGGGCGGGATCCGCCCCTAAAATTAGGGTTTGAATAGGCCGGTAAACCCGGGGCCTAAAGAAACGTTAAGAGACAACGTTAAAAACTTTGCCAGACCAATTTCATCATATGCAATCAAATGTTTATTGTCCAAATTGGGTTTACCATGTGGTCTATTGTGGTTCTGTTGTGGTATCCATTATTTTAATGTCATTTTGGCATCTGGCAAACAGTTGATTTTTCTGGGGGGAACTGCTGCCAAACAGGCAAGTGTGTAGGGGTACAGATGTAACCATTGATTATTTAAGGGGTCCAGAAGTCCTTATGTCACATTAGAAGACACCAAATTCATAAATGAGATGTTGGAGATCCTGTTACAGATTTTGTGTTGCAGTCAAGAAACTTCATCTTATGCCTCTGCAGTCAGACAGATGAATATCCAAATTCGAGCAACTGCTGGGTTTTGGTTTTTCACTTTAGCTGGATTTTCACTTACAGGGTCTTCCAATTCTGCATTTTTCATTTCTCTTTCAGTTAAAGGGAATGTGTCATCAAAAAGGACTCATTGTTTAACTCAAAATTTTTATTTTTAAAAACACATTTTTAAGAATGTTTGGTATTTTTCCCTCTTTTAATTTTTCCATACATTTAATTTAATTTTTAAAAAATTTTCTCAAGTCCTGCTTTTTTCACGCACAAAGAGGGTCAAACTAAAAAAAGAACCCAGTGGAATAGTTTAACACAGGATCCACCGTCACAAAAGGAATAGCAATTTCCCCCTTTCCCATTTCGTACACTGATTTTTTCCCAGTTCACAGAGCAGACTAGAAAACTCTCCAAAAGAAGAATGGGCGGGAAGTCAGTTTTAAGCTCCATGTGAAAATGAAGCCACTGAAAAGCCCTAGACTGCTGTTAAAGCAGTGAAAAACAAGGCCTAGGGGCCCAAAAGTAAAACTGCAAGACTTAAAGTTTTAAAAAAAATAGGGGGTGATAAAAAACAAAAAAAAACAACAAAAAATTTCCCAAAAAAAATGTTTTTAAAACATAAAAATGGGACTTAAACAATGACTCTTTTTTTTGATGAAAATTTCCCTTAAAAAAAGGGGTTTTTTCCGAGATTGCAAAGGTTAAAAAATAAAAAAAACTTAATTTACCCCCAACGCTCTAGTTAGCCCGCAGCGCCGTCCGTCATCCAGTGGGAAAAAAAACATTCATCGTCTACTGACAGGACCCATCACGGGTCATAAAGACTAGCATCCCATAGGAAGCTAAGTATGTGCAAATCCAATCTTTCAGAGGTTGGAGAGAGTGGCTTATTTATCAGTGTTTTCCACTTGTGCCATCTCCCCTTCAGTGTAAGGTTGGTTTTACTGTATTCGGTTGGGAATTGTTATTTAAAGGGTTGTGTAAAAACCCCAAAAAAAATAAGAACAATAGTGGAAAAAAACAAAAAAAACCGAAACACTGTCCCATAAGTTTGGTGAACTACTTACAGGCGCTGTTATATTGCATAATATAGCCATGTTGGATCTTTCTCCTCACTGGGGTAGTGGGTGAAGCTACAATTGCTAGGCGCTCTCTGAAAACTACTTTTCCCACTACAGCCGCTTCCTCCCATCTGAGCTTAGATTCAAAAGTCCCCCCCTATTTTTACTTTTAAAACGTATCTGGCACAGCCGTCAGTCTCCTTTTTACTCTGCAGAGTCGTCCCCAAACCCCCCACAAAATCGTCAACCGTGTCTGTGACTTCGCTGTATTCTGGGAAGCCCACCTCGGTACACGGCTTATGTAGGGAAAACAATAAACAATTAGTGAAATCATATGTTGATCAATTGAGTAAACTAAGTGTAGTATTACAAAAATATTATCACATAAAATAAAGATGTGTACATAATTGCAGTCCTATACAGTGAGAATAATACAAATAATGTAAGTGATACAAAAGTGTACATAAGGGACATACTATGCATATTAATAGCATTATCTTGTAAAAATAAGACATACCACATGTCCTAAGATTCAGTGATCAATAATATGGTTAATCAGTCCAATATTAAGGGAATATCCTAAGGAGCATGGCACAACTATGCTGTGCAAGCTCGGCATCTCCCAGTACCATGTTTCCCCCCAAAAAACAGATATGAGGTACTCAAAGTCACTTGTAAGCAGTGCTAAAATTTGATACTGTACTATACTAAATCTGATATCCATCAAATGGAACTCCAATTTAAAAAGACAAACAGTACAGTTTTTCAATTTTTTGCAGAACCGATGAAAAACCACCAAGGAGCCCCATGGGAAAAACCCCGGCAGCATCCACACTGCACGGATTTTTCCGCCCGGCGGGTTTTGCCGCCCGCAAACATTGTGTTTCACATCTTCCTCCGCCCCGTTTTTGGACGGGTTCTGTGCAAACCAATGTAAGGGGAGGAAAACCACCCCCCCCGCGGCCGGTCAGCCAAAAAACCGGGGCAAATACCGGGCCGAAAAAAAACCGGTATTGTCCATTGCCATGGGGGAAAAGCAGCCTTTAAACTAGATAAGAAAAAAATACAAATATTAGGCCCCCTTGTTTTTATTTTCTTTTTAAAAAGTGAAGTAAACTCTGGTTTCAACTGTAGGTGTGGGATCTGCACTCCCCAGACATTTATGGCATATCCTATTAGATGCTCTAGTAGTTCAGTAATAAGAGACTCAATCTTCAAATAGGGTGAGCAATAAATAGGTATGTAGAACGAACCCCTGCATACTTTCCCTATAAATTGTGACACACCTTTTTTTCACAAAATTTGCAGTAACTCAAAATAAGTGAAGAAGGTAAAATGAAGATTGGTAAAAAGTTATTACTAATTTATTAGTTTAATAACATAATAAATGTGAACCTGCAGGTATAGAATGCTTTCTGCGTGCCTCGTCTTGGCATGTGGTGCATTTCCTACTTCAGGATTTTCATTTGATTTAAAGATGTTTTATTTTATTCCATTGTAAAAAGACACTCTTTAAATGGAGTATACTAAGCATGTGTATGGGCTGAGAAATAAATAACAACTTTCCAAACCTTGTTTCCCCCTTGGCTTTTGCTCGCTTTAAAAAATAAATAGGGAAAGGGAGATGTTTGAAATTTAGCGGGGCTCATTTCAAAACTGGCTGATCTTTATCAAAAGGCAGCTTAACAAAAGCGACTGCCTTTAGAATATGCATCTGAAGGGTGGCTTTCAACTCTGATGGCCTTTTAAAAAAAGAAAAGCAGAGTGCGCGAACAAAATTGTGCAGCGCAAGATGGGAGATCGGCCATTTGTAGCAGCCGCGCTTTCCAGTAAGAAGGCTGAACGGTTTATTATGCTGTACGTACTTATTATAGCACCATGAACGACCTTTGGCCCCATTTGGGTTTGGGGATCGTCGAATTAAAACGAGAGCGCTGGGGTTTTTTCAACACTGATCAGCTCTGCAGTGAGTTCAGAGGGCTGTTTATTCCTTGTAACTGGGTCTAATATATAAGCCCCATGTAGAAGGGAAATCTGCCCCCCCAAAAAAAAGTTATGTAAAAATTCCCTCCCAGAAAAAGAAAATGAACATAAGAAAAAAAAATAATAAAAAAAAACACTGACAGCCTGCCCCTGACGACCCTAAAAACTATACCTAAATGTCCAGGATGGAAAAGTGACATAGGTACAAAACTTATTTTAGTGCCACTTTCATTGGTAAATAAATAAATGTGGAAAAAGGCCTTTTTTAAAATTTTTTTTTTTTTACTGTTTTCCACTGATTTTGTTAAAAAAAAAAGAATTAAGTCTTATTTATCATGATAATAAGCAAAAAAAAAAATAGAATAACCGAGCTTTAGACTGTGTTATAGTGTTTAAACCCACAAATCCTGCAGAAAAAATAAATGGTGCCTGGTTAGGTAGGGGGCTTAGCGACTCCGTCAGGAACTGGTTAAACGACTGCTTCCCCTACATATTGAAAAGATTAATGACAACAGTAATCATACCTGAAGATAGGTTGGCTTTAACTAACAGTTGCTAATGTAAACCTAGGGCAAGAACAATCATATCACACTGTTGCTTTAGATAACCATGTAAGGCTGTGGCCCTTCTATGGTACTTTTTAGGCCGCTATTCGTTATTTTATAAATTTTGCATTTAATCATCTTTTCTATGTTTTGCTGTAAATTTGAGTTTGGAGCAGTGACTGGTAATATTAACACTGAATACATTCCCTCTATTTATCAGTGAGGCGTAAACATTTTTTATATTATTTCTGCAATGTTTTATAAAAAGAAATATGTTTCTATGAAACTTTTAATGGGGCAATATACATGTTTCTTTTTCTGTAGATATTCTTTTTTTTTTTTAAGTATTTTAATATTTATTGTTAATAAATGTAATAATACTTGTGTTTGGGCCCGTAACAATCAGCCCACCCCTGTGTCTAGTTTAGCAACTGGCTTCTACCACCTGTTCCATATTCTATGCACCTATTTAGACTCAGTGCCAGATTGCTACTATTTCAGGGTGGCTTCTAGACACAGTTTGGCAGTGTGATGTTGATTTCCTGAGTTTCTGTGCAAATAGATTAGTTGTTGGGTTCTCCAGTGGTGAAGTGGTTGGAAATTACCACTGTAGGGCCACACACATACAGATTTTTGTTTGATTTAAAAAATCCAATGCACAGGAAAGCTTAGTACCATATCCAATCTTTTAATGCATCTTTCCCTATATAGTCGGACTACTATTGTACCTTAGCAAGAGGATTTAAAGTGTTCTCAGAGCCTTCTATTGATCTGTGCCTCCCTTGTCCCTTATGTTTATTCCTCACTTTGACTGAATGATGCCTGCCTTTCAGGGACTGCTGTCTGCTTTAGTTAACTAAATGCAACTCTGTACTGCATTTCTGGTCCACTGCTTGTTAACCATAGACTATATAGAAAATTCCCTATGTTCCATACACCTGTCTAGTTAAACCGAAATCCAACAGCAATAGGTCCCTGCTATAAACAACTATTTTAGTAGAGCATTAAAGAATAGTTTGGGTGGGTCTAGCTCAGTAGACCCTAACTCAGTCTAGCTCAGTAGTACCGTTCTGAATGGCCTTGAGCCAGTCTTAGACATGATTCACTGTTTCTTGTGACTGATCAGAGTAAAAAAATTGTGGCATAAGAGCAGAGAAAAATAAATATGGTGTACTTTGTGGCCATCTCTAGGGCCCCCATATATTGGTAGAATATGGATCTCCTGATCCAAACAGTCCAGCAAAGAATGGATGAGCTGGAAAGCTGGACATGGTTAAGTGTGTTATCTTTATTGCAGTTTATGTGAGTAGTAATAATGATTCAGCATCTCACATAAACTGCAATACAGAGAGCCACGTGAATGCATGATCTACATGTAAAGTGCAAAATGGGGGGTAAAGAAACACTCATTCTCCTGATAAGTGGGAGACTTAGGCCATGTTCACACGGCTTTTTTGGCCCGCGGATTGGAACCGTACTGCCCCGGATTTGCGCTGCAGTACCCCCCCCCAACCCCCCTCTTACGGAATCCACAGTTCTCATAGAGCCCCGGGTTTCCGTCGCTCCCCCCGCTCGCAATCCCCGTGGGGGGAGAAAGTGACAGCACATTATTACGGCGCGTACGCCCGTAAATAATGCATTGGCTGGGGGCCGCGAGCACTACCCCGCCCGCCCCCCCCCCCGGCCCCTTATTAAAGGGGGCCGAACGCGGCGAAACCCGGGGCCGCAATTAGGGCTTAATAACCCTGTGAACACGGCCTTATAAATAGAACTAGCACCAGACATTTTTGGTGTATACATTCAATATTCCATAGTTTCAGATGGTAGTAACCACTTTAAGTTTATTGAGGCTCAAAGGATCGGTTCAGTCTGACAGTGTGGCCAGGAAAAGTTGTGAATTGTTTTTATTTAAACTTTGAAAATTTCACCCCATTTATTGATAGGCTACACAGCTTTGCTGGGAGGGTCATTGAAAACACCCACAGAATATATAATTGGTCCTGGTTTGCCAGAGCAAAAGCTGCACAGCTGGGTTCATATAGAGTATCTGCAACTATGAAAACTACAGCAGGTGAAATAATATTGAACTGTCACCAATTTCTAAGTAAAAACTATTTTTTTAAAGTCATTGGCATGAAATTCTCACCCGATTTTGGAAACAAACCCCCCAATCCAACAGGCAAAGAAATCAAAACCTAGATTCCAAAATTATGTTTAATAATGAGAAATGACACGGAAAAAGTATTAAACACTTTTTAAACTTTAAGATCTTCCCAAGGAGAAACTGATCCATCAGTGGGGTTTTTGCCCATCCTTTGGGCACAAACACTCTTTAAATCCGGGGTTTTTCCCTTTTCCTTTTAGAACTCTGAGCTTTAGTTCCTTTCCATAATTTTTTATTTTATTCACTCAGTTTATTGGCTGGGCCTTTTAAAAGCTGTATTTTTCTTTTAAACCAATTTTAGCATTTCCTTGGGTGTGTTTTGGGCATTGGTTTTTGCTGAAATGTCCACCCTCGTTTCATCTTTATCATCCTAGTAAAGGGAGAAAAATTTTTTTTTCAAAAAATGTCCAATACTTTTGGGCCATTCATCTTTTCCTAATTTTTATAAAGTATTTCCCAAATGGGCGTATGCTGAAAAACAGCCCACACCATATGTTTCCCCTCTCCCAAACTTCAACCCATTTGGGTTTGGGGTTTTAGGGGCAATAAAGCAGTGCCTTTTTTTGGCCCCCAAACGTGTGTATTATGGCATCCAAAGATTTTGGTCTCATCTGACCAGACTATATTCTTCCCGTGTTGTACAGGCTTGTCTAAATGTTGTTGAACAAACTCTAAACATGCTTGAAAATGAATTTACGTTGGTTGTTCATGTATCTGCAATCTACTCATGATGAATTTTAGGGTTTTTTTTAAAAAAAAATATCTCTTTAAGGCTGTCAAGGATTTGAACTACAAGGAATTTGGGGTTATCGGTTTACGACTTTGGCAGAAAATTTTGGGTTTAAAGGGCCCCCCTTTTATAAGATGGTTATTCCCTTTTCATTTTAATCCTGTATTTTAAAATTGCTGTGAAAGAATGTCCCTTTGGAAAACCTTCTCTTTTCGTAGGTTGGGCCCCCAGGGGTTCCTTCTTTCCCCCCTTTTCTTTTTTCCTTGCCGTAGAGGGCCCCTGGCAATTCCCAATAGACTGGTCTCCTGAATCATTGTTTTTTGCTTTCCTTCTGTGTGAAAAAATCAGCATATATGCTAATGACACTGTTACACCTTTCGGATTCCCCCGGAACTTTGCATAATCTTTAGCTTCACCAAAAATATTTTAAATTTTTATCAGACCTATTAATTAGTTGGTCAAAATTAAGTATCATGCCGCTGAATAATTCGGGGGGAGGGGTGGGCAATGTCTACCCACTTATTGACTTACCAACACCGACTCCTCTCTTTCTGCATCCAGCACTTTTTCTACCTCCCTATCTGGGGGGTCATTGGTGCATATTTTTTGGGCCCCTTTTTTTTTTTGCACTCCTTTTTTTCGGCCCTCCCTTATAGAACAAGCTGGGTACCATACCATAAAATGGGACCTATAGTCTTCCACATCCCTTTTATCTATTGAAAAAGGTTTCTATCCAAACCCAAACTTCTAAGTAAAGATCACTTGTCCCCCAACCAAAAAAAATCCTTTTTTCTGTTGTAATTTGTATGGAATTTACTGTAACCAATAAATTACCCTTTTTTCTTATAAATAGCACTTAAAAAAAAAACCCCTGGGTATTCGGGTTTTTTTTTTCTAATTTTGGTACTTTGTTTTGCGTGAAATACTTATTTCCACTAGCCCCCTTATCACCAAGTGCTTGAATTTTTAAAATTTTTCATTTCCCCCCCTTTTTTGGGTTTTCCTCTATTATGTACCTTAGGTTACAAGTTTTCTGATCAGTTCTGGAGTTTGCGGCCTGAAATATTGTCCCCCTTCTGTCTTAACTTCAGTCTTGGTGAAGATGTCACTGTTATCTAAGATATTGTATGTGCTTCAACAAGCTACAACGTATTTGCTGTCACGCTTACTAAAACGCACCCATGGACTATTGCTATCCTTTGAATGGAATGGCCATAGACCCCGTGTTGCTGAAACATTTTTTGAAGGCCTCATGGGCAGAAGGTGTTGTTTCCTTTCCAGATATTCAGCTATATTACCTAGCGGGTAAATTAGCCCATTTGGTTAGATGTGGTTCTGAGGAACATTTTAGAGTCCAAACATTGATAGGCTCCCTGTTTAGCAGTGATTACTTAGATTCCATCTTCTCTTTTGTGGTCCCTCGCTTAATAGTAAAACCCTTCAAAATCATCATTTTTGGAAAACCTTTTGGTTTGGAAACTCGGTGTGCCACTTGTTTACTCGAAGGGTTTTGACTAAAAAACCCTTTATTTATTGGGGGAATTGTTCCCAGGTTTAGTCTCTATGTCCCGGGAGCTGAACTGGAAGGCAATGCATTTATGGCGTGTTTCACAACGTTGCTCAGACTCTGGCATAAAACCCTTTCCCGACCTACAGATGGAATTTGAGTTGCCGCCTTTACAGGTCTTCACCTATCTTAACAGTTAAACATGCTATTAAATCTCAATTGGGACATTCTAATATAACTCTGAATTAGTTTCCCCTCCCACAGTTACTCTTATCTTTACTGTCTAGACATGTAATCTCTCACATATACTCCCTCCTCATATGCAGAAATAGGAAAATATATTTAGAGCCACTTTGGGAGTGTTGGGAAGCTGACCTAGGTTCCTAAATTAATGAAGAATGGGAAAAAACCAGTTTCACCCCAAGAACTTACCCCCAAATTTACAAGAGGGTTTAAACAAATTTTTTAAATATTTAAAAACAAAAGATATTATACAATGTCCAGACTTAGTTAGTTTCACACCAAGTACCACGAAAAGTGGCCAAAATGCCACCCCCCCCAAAGGATCCTTCTTTCGTAAGTGGATCATGCCCCAACTGAGGGTTTTCGGGGCCCCAAGTCATTCAATTTTTAAAGAATGTGATGGGTTTTCTGATCTCACTCGCTCCCTTGTATTGTCTGTTTGGTCCTGATCTGGAGAGCCTCGACTCTTGATATACTTCTATTTTTCTAGTTGAATCCCAATACTATCCTAGAAACTTCCTAGCTAAAACCTGTCTTGCTTCTAGGTCCCCATCACTTGCTGAGTGTCTGACAATCATAGGCTGCCACACAAGAAATGTATGTATAGGCATAGGGGCTGACTGGGCAAGTTTGACAAGATTTGGAGTAGGTGTCTGAACTCCTCTGGCACAGTTGGTGATTCTCAGGCCCTGTCTTATGTCCATCCACCAAGCCGTTGACACATTCTTGTCAATTTTGCGTAGCCTGTGCATTATTTATATCTCTTAGCTGTTACATTCATACAATTGGCTCAATATACTTGCCCCTTACTCAGGCTCGGACTGGGCCGCCGGGGGGACCGGGGAACCCCCCGGGGGGGCCCCCCCCGAGCCGCTGGGGGCCCCAAGACAGTGGCTCGCCCCCCCGGGCCCGCCCGCATGCGGTCCCTGAACCCCCGGGGGATGCGTCCCACCCCAAAACCCGGCCCGGTCCCCGGGGACTAAAGTCCCCGATCCCGGGGTTTGCGCGTGTCAGCGGGCCCGCCACAGCGTGCGCCCGTGTCCCCCCGGGGCTGAAGACGCGGCATTCAGCCTGGGGGCCCCGGCCCCTACGCGACGTAGGGGCACGGTGGACGTCACTCCACCGCGCCGCCTATGCAGGCACGGGACCCGCGGCCGGAGCAGGACCCCACCCGGGTAAGGGGCTTTTTTGTTTTTTTTTTTTTTTTTTAATACTAAAAGGGGGGTCCCTGGCAAAAGGGGGGGCCCTGTTTAAAAGGGGGTCCCGGCTACATGGGGTCCCGCTAAAGGGGGCCCGGCATTAAAGGGGGGCCCGGGCTACAAGGGGGCCCTGGTATAAAGGGGGCCCCCTGGCTAAAAGGGGGGCCCCTGGCTATGGGGGGCCCCCTGGCTAAAAGGGGGTCCCTGGCTAAAAAGGGGGCCCCTGGCTATAAAGGGGGCCCGGTAAAAGGGGGGCCCTGGCTACAGGGGGGCCCGGGGCTATAAAGGGGGGCCCCTGCTACAAGAGGGCCCTGGCTCCCAAGGGGGGGGGGGCCCTGGGTAAAAGGGGGTCCCTGGCTACAAGGGGGGCCCTGGCAAAAAGGGGGGGCCTGGCAAAAAAAAGGGGGGCCCTGGCAGGGGGGGGCCCGGCTATAAAGGGGGCCCCGGCTACAGGGGGGCCCTGGCTAAAAGGGGGGCCCGGGCTACAAGGGGGGCCGTGGCTATAAAGGGGGTCCCGGGACAAGAAGACCGGGCTACGGGGGGGGCCCGGCTATAAAGGGGTCCCTGGCTATAAAGGGGGGCCCGGGTATAAATGGGGGGCCCTGGCTATAAAGGGGGTCCCTGGCTACAAGGGGGGCCCTGGCAAAAAAGGGGCTCCATGGATACAAGGGGGCCCTGCATAAAGGGGGTCCCTGGCTACAGGGGGCCCCGGGTAAAAGGGGGGGCCCGGCTATAAAGGGGGGCCCGGGCTAAAAAGGGGGGCCCTGGCTAAAAGGGGGGGCCCGGGATATAAAGGGGGGTGGGGCTCAAGGGGGGCCCTGGCATAAAGGGGGGGCCCCGGGCACAAGGGGGGCCCGGGGCTATAAAGGGTCCCGGGCAAAAGGGGGGGCCCTGTAAAGGGGGGAATCCTCTACAAGGGGGGCCCCGGGTAAAAGAGGGGCCTGGCTAAAGGGGGGGCCCGGCTACAAGGGGCCCTGGCTATAAGGGGGGTCCCTGGCTATAAAGGGGGGCCCTTGGCTATAAAGGGGGCCCGGGCTATATAGGGGTCCCTGGTATATAGGGGGCCCCTGGCATAAAGGGGGGCCCTGGCTATAAAGGGGGCCCGGGTTTAAAAAAGGGGGTCCCTGGCTAAAAGGGGGGGGCCCGGGCAAAAACTCCCTTTTCTAAAAGGGGGGACCTATAAAAGGGGGGGAATCCCTGGCTAAAAAGGGGGTCCCGGGGATCAAGGGGGTCCCTGGCTACAAGGGGGGCCCTGGCAAAAAAGGGGGTCCCTGGCTCAAGAGGGGGGCATAAAGGGGGTCCCTGGCATAAAGGGGGCCCCTTGGCTATAAAGGGGGGCCCCTGGTATAAAGGGGGGCCCGGAAAAAGGGGGGGCCCTGGCACAAGGGGGCCCTGACTACAAGGGGGCCCGGGGCTATAAAGGGGGTCCCTGACTGCAAGGGGGGGCCCCCTGACTGAAAGGGGGGGGCCCTGACTGAAGGGGGGCCCGGGCTAAAAGGGGGGGGACCTGACTAAAAGGGGGGGGGCCCGGGCTATAAGGGGGGCCTGCTGCAAGGGGGCCCCGGGCTAAAAGGGGGGAAAACCTGACTACAAGGGGGCCCCTGGCTAAAAAGGGGGCCCTGGTTTAAAAAGGGGGGGGCCCTGGCTAAAAAAAGGGGGGTCCTCTAAAAGGGGGCCCCTGGCTATAAAGGGGGCCCTGACTACAAGGGGCCCCGGCTATAAAGGGGGCCCCGGGGCTAAAAGGGGTCCTGACTGCAAGGGGGGCCCCTGACTGCAAGGGGGGGTTCCCGGCTACAAGGGGTTCCCTGGCTATAAAAGGGGGTTCCGGGGCTAAAAGGGGGGGCCCGGGGCTAAAAGGGGGTCCTTGGGCTACGGGCCCCGGGCTAAAAAGGGGTCCCTGGCACGGGGGGGACCTGACACAAGGGGGACCTGACAAAAAGGGGGGGGTCCCGCTAAAAGGGGCCCGGGGCTATAAAGGGGGCCCTGACTACAAGGGGGCCCCGGGCTATAAAAGGGGGTCCCGGGCTAAAAAGGGGGTCCCGGGCTGAAAGGGGGGGGGGCCCTGACTGAAAGGGGGGGACCGACTACAAGGGGGGGTCCCTGGTTTAAAAAAAGGGGGGTCCCGCTACAAGGGGCCCTGGTAAAAAGGGGGGTCCCGGGCTATAAAGGGGTCCCGGGCTACAAGCTGGTCCCGCTACAAAGGGGGGGGCCTGACAAAAGGGGGTACCTGGCTATAAAGGGGCCCCTGGCTACGGGGGGGGCCCTGGTAAAAGGGGGGGCCCTGGCTAAAAAGGGGGGTCCGGGGCTTAAAGGGGGCCCCCTGGAAACAACCCCTGGTAAAAGGGGGGGGCCCTACTGCAAGGGGGCCCTGACTGAAAGGGGGTTCCTGGCTCAAGGGGCCCCTGGCTAACAAGGGGGGCCCCTGACAAAAGGGGGGGGCCCTGAATACAAGGGGGGGCCCTGGCTACAAGGGGACCTGACTATAAAGGGGGTCCCGGCTACAAGGGGGGGGCCCGGGTAAAAGGGGGCCCCACTAAAAGGGGGTCCCGGGCTCCCTACAGGGGCCCCTGGCTACCTAAAGGGGGGCCCGGCTACCAAAAGGGGGGGGCCCTGGCTACAAGGGGACCCTGACTAAAAAGGGGCCATGGCTACCAAGGGGGGCCCCCTTTTACAAGGGGGCCCTGAAAAAGGGGGCCCTGACTAAAAGGGGGCCCTGACTACAAAAGGGGGCGCCTGGCTACCTAAAAGGGCCCTGACTAAAAGGGGGGCCCGGCTACTACAGGGGGGCCCTAACTACCTACGGGGGGGCCCTACTACAAGGGGCCCTGGCTCCCCAAGGGACGCTTTAAAATCCCAAAAGGGGGGCCTACTAAAAAAGGGGGCCCCCCGGGCTCCCAAAAATACTAAAAGGGGCCCTACACCCACAGTAGCTAAAGGGGGGCCCCTGCTTCCGCACATCCCCTAAAGGGGGGCCCCTAACTCCCCTGAAAACCCCTAAAAAGGCCTTAACTCCCTGTATACTACTTCATGGAAGCCCAACGCCTGTAATAAAACCAAAAAAGGGGTCCTAACAACCACACTTTCCCAAACTGGAGAAACCACCTACCAAGACGGGGGGCCTTGCCTATTTGCTACCACCTGGCTTGTCTACCTACCTGGTAATATAATTGAGAGCACACCCATAGTTGTAGTTATCTCCAGGGGGTTTCCCCTTTCCCCACCTTCCCCCCCCTTGGGATACTAGGCCTTTAAAGTTATGGCTTGTCCCCGCTCTCCCACCCCGGGAATTTGTACAGAGGTGGGGGAAGGGTTTAAAAAGATGCTGGAAAATTGGGATTCTTTTTTGGGGGGGTTTTTCTGCAGGGAAAAGAGCTTGGCCGGACAAGTCATCATGGCGGGGTGGAACGGGCGAGGACAAAGGGAAAAAGAACACTCAGAAAGAAGAACGACCCCTCAAAACGTCTCCCGGTGAGTCCCTTATTTTTAGGGGTTATTTTACTTCTATATTGGATATTTCTGATTTTACTGTAATGTATTACCCGAGCTGGTTTTGATCTCTATGGGTCAATATAGGCGGTTTTTGTAGGGTTTTATCGGCGCCCGGATAATGCCCCGTAAATTTTCCCTGAGACCCTGTGATAGGGTTAAATTTACTTTCTTGCTGGTTTATTATTTTTGAAGGTGGCGGGTGTGGACCAAGGGAAACATGTGGGGATAATGTATGGGGGGGAGGGGTATTGTATGTGGGGGGGAGGGGGTTTTTATGTGGGTAGGGGGATATTGTATGTGGGGGGTGGGGGATATTGTATTTGTGGGGGAGGGGGGGATTGATGTGGGTGGAGGGGGAATTGTAGTTGGGTGGAGGGGGATATTTATGTGGGTGGAGGGGATAGTGTATGTGGTGAGGGGGGGGTTGTATGGGGGGTGGGGGGGGGATATCGTATGTGGGTGGAAGGGATATGTAGCGGGGGGCGGGGGGATATTGTATCGGTGGAGGGGGGTATTTATGCGGGGGGGGAGGGTTTTGTATGCGGGGGGAGGGGGTATTTTTTGCGGGGGAGGGGGGATATTGTATGGGGGTGGCGGGGGGATATTGTATGTGGGTGGAGGGGATATTGTCTGCGGGTGGAGGGGATATTGTATTGGGTGGAGGGGGATATTGTATGTGGGGGGAGGAGGATATTTTTTTGGGTGAGGGGATTTTTTAGTGGGGGGAGGGGGATTTTTATTTGGGGGGCGGGGATATTTTATGTGGGGGGAGGGGGGGTTTTTGAGTGGGTGGAGGGGAATGTATGTGGGGGGGAGGGGTGGTTTGTGGGTGGAGGGGATATTGTATGTGGGTGGAGGGGGTATTGATGTGGTGGAGGGGGATATTGTATGTGGGGGGGGGGCATTTGTTGTGGGGGTGGGGGTTTTTTGTATGTGGGTGGAGGGGGATAGTGTTGTGGGTGGTGGGGGATATTGTATTGGGTGGAGGAGGGAAAATTTTATGTGGGGGGAGGGGGGTAGGTATTGGGGGAGGGGGATATTGTATTTGGGGGGGTGGGGGGAGATATTGATTGGGGGGGAGGGGGGGTATTGTATGTAGTGGGGGGGATATTGTATGTGGGTGGGGGGGGATGTGTATGGGGCGGAGGGGGGAATATATTGGTGGGGGGGGGATATGGTTTTTGTGGGGTGGAGGGGGAAATAGTATGAGGGTGGAGGGGAGATTGTGTGTGGGTGGAGGGGTTGTTGGGGGTGGAGGGGGAAAATTTATGTGGGTGGGGGGGGATGGTATGGGGTGGAGGGGGTGTGTATTGGGTGGAGGGGATATTGTGGTTGGGTGGAGGGGGGAAATATTGTGGGTGGAGGGGGATATTGTATGTGGGGGAGGGGGTAATTTGGTGAGGGGGGTTTGATGTTTGGGGAGGGGATTGATTTAGGGGGTTTTTTGGTGAGGGGGTTTATGTTTAATTTTATTTTGGGGGGAGGGGGGTTTTGGGTAATAGTTTTTTTTAAATATTTATTTGGAGGGGGGGTATTTATTTTAGGGGGTTTTTTTTTAATTTTTTTTAAATATAGTATTTCGGGGATATTTTTATTTTAATATTTTTTTGTTTTAAGATTTATGTGGGGAAGGGGGGAAATTTATTTTCAATATTTATTTAAATATTATGGGTAAAGGGGGTATTTATTTAAAATATTGTTTTTAATTTTTTATTTTTAAATAATCTTTACCCCTTTCTAATATTTTTGACTACAATTTATCTTTTTCACAAAAACATTTTTTTTTTTTTTCACACTTATATTTAAAATGGGGGCCCTTTATTCCCCAACCCCCCAAAAAAACCCCCTTAAAAGTAGGGGGCCCCAAAAAACATTCCCCCTGGGGGGCCCCCCCCGGGGGACCCCCCTCCACCTGCCCCTTACAAATACTAAAATTTTCCCAGAAACAGGGTTTAATTTCTTTTTCTCTTCTGTTCTGAGTAATTTGCTTATTTAAACTATGTAAAAAATTTTTCCTTTAGAGCTAAATTAAAAAGGATATGTACTGGAAATCAGTAAAAAAGTAGGGGAACAATTTCATAAATTAAAATAATTTTTATTATAAAAAAAACAATAAAAACATAAAACTTAATTAGTTTCAGTTAAAAAAACATGGTATAATAAACATTACTTATAGCTTATATTGTTATTATTAGCATTGTTTTTAAATTAGACATTTTCCAATTATTATTCTGTGTAACCACTATAGAAAAAAATTATCATTGACCATGCAATAAATATAAGTTTTATCATTACATTTTAATGTAGACAATAATGTTATATAGCTTAAATATTAATTTTACCTAACTTTAAAATTTTTAAAAAAAAACTTTACCTATATAGTAAAGTTCATTTCCATTTAACAACACAAGTAAAGTGTTAATTTTGGGCACTTTCAAAATGGCCCCCAATTTTTGGGTCAGTATTTGTAAAAGTGCAATAGAAACAGAAAAAGGACAAGCTTAATTCACATGCGGTAGATGTTTCTTTGACTGTCTCATTCTGATTGCAGCTTGCTGAAATCTATAGGGTTGCCATCAAGAGTGTGTTCTCAAGTTTGGTATTTTAGATTCAGTTTTTGTATCCAAAGCAGAGATGGATATTTATAAAAGGGAACACTTAAATGTATTATCCATAAAGCCTTGACTTCATAAACTGTATAAAAAAACTTAAATCTAACATTACACCCTAAAACAATGCTATTCAGATGAATAAGTCTTACATGTGCGAATACCCCAAGAGTTTTCTTAAAAAAAAATTTTTAAGAAAACCTGCTTTTCATGAAACCCAAAGGGTTTTTTATGGTGTTTTTGTGAGGGGGTTTATTTTTTTAATTATTATCGCGACCCTTTTTTTTCCCCTTTTTTTAATTTAGGGGAAAATGCCAGAAAAAAGACATGTTGTGTTTTTTTTTTTTAAAAAAAAAGGCAGATTAAAAAAAAAAAAAAAACCCACTGAAACACCACAAACCAAAACAAATTCTATGTAGTTCAACTATATTGCACTATAATTTCAAAGTAACACCTGGCTGCAAAAAAATCAAAGAACAAAAACCCAATTAAAAACATTCTACAAATTCCACCAAAAATGGTGCATATTTCAAAAATACTGTTTGTTAAATCAGCTTAATAAAAAAATGGAATGTTTTAGTAATTTATACCTACTCCTTGACAAATACTGATGCAAAATATTTACTGATATTAATACTTAATACCGACTAATATTGCTATGTGGAAGTGACTTTAGTTTAGCATTTCAGACATTATCATGTACACATTTTAATTATTGTTCCAAACACAGCAAATTTTATAACAGTTTTTCCAGGCCTGTAAAAATGTCAAAATTGTTGACTAAGGTTGGTTTCACACACAACATTTTTTTGGGAAAGCGGAATTTCGGCAGTTTTTCTTTTTTTTTTTTTTTTTTCTAAACCAGAAATGGATTCCAGGTAAATGGAAAAAAAATGATTGATTTTTTACTTTTTTCCCGGTTAAATTTGGTTTGGTCATCAAAACTGGATTTACTTTTTTTGGGGAAAAAGCTTTGTGTGAAAAAATATCCTCTTCGCTCCTGCACTGACAGTTTCCTGATCCTCCGCCAAAAATGATACATCCTCAGTCTTTGTTTACACCACTAGCCACCGAGGATCACTAATGCCACCACATTATAGCTGTGTCTAGTGATTGGATGTCTTGAGAAAACAAATTATTGCTACAGCAGTGTAAATAAAGACCAGTGGGGGATCAGGTAAGCCGTTGCATGGTAAGTAAAGTGAAGACAAATGCATTAAATTTTTTATTATGTCATTACTTAAACAATTTATTTAAACTTTTTGTTTCAAGGCTGGAAATCCTATTTAACCCTAGCTACAATGCAATCAAAAAGTCAGTTGTTACTACAGATATAACAGAACCATTTGACCAAAATAGTGATTTGCTCCAGACAAGACAAAAAATTAAAATTTCCCCAAAGGGGAAGTGATAAAATTGGGGTTGTATACTTAAAATAACAATATAAGCAATGCCATGCTGCACAAACCAGGGCAGATCACTCCATGATTTTGAGGACTTTGGGCTTTATCAAAAGTGTCAAAGGGTATGTTTTACACAAAAATAAATTTTACCTTGTTTTTGGACAGCACTGAAAATTGCACAAAAATAAAGCTTTAAAAAAAAATTTTTTTGCAGCCATCATTGATGCCCTGTTTAAAAAAATTTTTCATCATTCATACGAAGATATTTAACAAGCTTTTCTTTTTTGTGCCTTGTCAATTCGTGAGATTTTTGTATAAATTTAAATCCCCCAAAAAAAAAATGGTGGGGCAATTTTTGGGTGCAAAAAAATTTCTCCACCCTTTTTCAAACAACAATTCAAATGCGCCCCAATAGGGGTATTTTTAAGCGCAAATTTTCACTTCAAAACATCATTGAAAAACCCTAACAGTAAAGACAAAGGGTTCAAAAAAACAGAGTCAAACCTTTTTTTTCCAGGAAATGAAAGTCGAGCTCGGAGTGTTTGCTATGGACAAAAAAGACAGTCTTGTTTGGGGCCCCTCCCCACGGTCGCGGGGAGTTTTACTGCTTTTTTTCCGCGATGAGGGGAGAACAAAACCCCCCCCCCCTTGAGAAACAAAAAAATTCCGTCCGAAAAACGGACGGAAGATGGTGCTTGGGGTCAATGTTTTCGGGGGGGCCCCAAAAAAAACCCATGGGAAAAACCCCTGCATGGGGGGCTGCTGGGACGGGGTTTTTTTCCCTAAGCAAAAATTGTGCTTCCTTTTTGGGGGGGTTTTTTTAGGGGGTCTGGGAAAAACCCCAAAAACCCCTGAAAAACCGGCTGGGAAAAACCCGGGGTGGGGGGCCCCGCCCTTCTAAAAGGGCGGTTTTTTATAAATGAGATCCAGTGGTGTAATGCACAAGACCAGATTATGGATTTGTACAACCTACAAATTAAGTGGCTATGTTACAACACACATAAAAGTCTGTTGGCTTCCATGGTATTTCTGCATTATTCCTATTGTGTGCCTTTGGTATAAGACAGAAATATAATATTATGAAGATATTCTTTCCGAGAAGCAATAATTTGAGACTATCTCTAATATGATGTAATATTTAGACACAATACTGCAGAACATAAAGGTTCTGTAGGGGTCTTTGAACTATACAATAATCCATAATTTTGACAGGCAGTACAACTCCATATTGGTATATTGATGTTAGTGGGTGACCTCTGCCACCACAAATATTCAGAACATAAAAAGAAGAAGAATCACACTCCACTCTTCAGCTGAGATTTTATTTTCTTAAATTATTTCACTAAATGTAAATATAGACAACATCAGATAGATCATGGTCATTATATAATCATTTTGCTAAATTTTGGGTAAAAGTTACCCATTATCAGGCAATAAAGCGGGTTCTTGGTATATTCAAAAAATAGACAAGGAGACAGCACTGGTCTTGAAGAGTTATGGACTATGAACCTGCTTTATTACCTGATGAAGGTTAACCTGTTGTTAATATTATATATAATATAATGATCATGATCTATCTGATGCTCTGCCCATCTACAACTTAATAAACTAATGAAATCTCAGCTGAAGAGTGGAGTGTGGTTCTACTTCATTTTATGTTCTTTGTGCATATTATATGAGCATTCTTGATGGAACATTTAAACAGATACTCTACCACTTTAAATTTGGTGACTTTAACATACGATTTTTTATTAATTCATTTGCTTTATCTGCCCCTCTATAGCAGCAATTCTCTTATTTATAGGGGTTGTCTCACTACAAGGATTGCTTTTTATTTTAAAGATCTTGCAAAAACAAGTGACTTCGTAATATATATCCATTAACAGTATTCTATCTATTCTGAGATATCCCCTCTTGTGTGGGCTGCATCAGCTCCTCAGGTTGCTATAGCTACAGACCTGTTGAATCTCTCATGATAGGCTGCCAGCACTGGTTGCTATAGCTACAGACCTGGCTTCTACTACTGCCTAGTAGAAGCCAGTAAACACGCCCCTGAATGCAAAATGAAACCAAGAAAACAGGAAATGAATCAATGTAGTGAGACAACCCCTTTAATGTTATTACTAAAATCCCTCCTTTTCCAGAAATAGACATATCTCAACCGCCTCTATGAGAACTCCACTTACAGAATACCAGTATCTAGAAACGGTGATTGTATTCTTGAGACAGTGGCTGTAGGTTAGTGGTAGTGTAATAGAAGTTCCTTGCCGTCAGATAGCCCTGCAGCTTTAATCTTGGTAATATTGCTTCTACATGTAAATGGTGCAATACCAATAATAACATAAAACTGCTGAATACAAAAATATTTTAAATGAAACTAAAATAGTGCTACACTGCAGTACAAAATATAACTAGAATTACGTAACAATATAAACGAAAATAGAAGAAATTGTAATAATTACCATGGTTATATGATTTACAAAGTAAATTTTTGTTTTAAGTGCAATGAGAAAATAAATTTTAGAGTGTAAATAATAGTGCAATAGATAGATTCTATCTGTATGCATGTACAACCTGTACATGCCAAATCTCCCAATGCAGCAGGGTTGAGTTTGTTATTTGGCAGTATTTAACATAGTTTGGCTAGTGTGAAGGTCATGGCAATAAATCCAGCCCTGAATGCAAAAGGAGATTGTAATCAAAATAAATTAAAAAAAGTGGAGTCATTTGCCATATCAATTATTCAGGTGGCAGCTTATATTTCCCAAAAAAAATCCCTGAATACTAGGTCCTGCAATCTGAATAGTGGCTATGAGAAAGTGCTCCACTAGTTTGGATAAGTAAGCCCCATAGTGTACAATGCCTTTCAGTTTACATCTTATAAACCTGTAAAGAGTTGTCAGTGCATTATTCATTCTTTGTATGAAGATGAAGAACTGAATCATTCAGATCAGGATGTGCTCTAAATATTCTCCATAGTTCAAGAAGACCACGTATCTGCGAGCACAGGTGGTGTCTAGAATTGCTCTGTAATAAAAAATAAAATATAATGAAAGAGTAATATTAATTATATTTCTATGTGTAAACAAACAGTTAGGATTATACTTTAGGATTAGGGTATGTTCACACAGCGTTTTTGGACCTGATTTTGGATCCGTGTTGGATCTGAAAATCAGATCCAAAAACGCTGTAGCAATCGGATCCAACACATATCCAACATGCAGCTGCGTGCTTGGATATGTGTTGGATGCAGTAGGATCGCACCCTATAGTTTAAAATAGGGCTCCTGTTGCATCTTTCGGACCAAGAATTGACATGTCCGAAAGACGGATCCAAAAGACGGAGTGAGACACGCCGATGCGTGTTTCTAATAAAAAGCAATGTAAATCACATTGCTATTTATTCTATACGTGTTTGGGTCCATTTGGGGTCCATGTATCAAACACGTATCAAAAAGCGGATGTAAACACGGAGTAAACACACCATGTGAACATACCCTTAGGCTATGTTCACACGGCTTATTTGTAGGGTGTAAATACGCCCTGCAATTACGCCGTTTGGACGGGGGCGGGGTGGGAGCGGGGGGCGGCAGCTCGCCGGCCCATAGACTTTCATTACCAGCGGCGCGTATACGCCGCTGGTAATTCACATGTCACTTATCTCCCCCCTCGGCGGATTTGCCGAGCAGGGAGAGGAGACGTAATCCATAGTTCTCTATGAGAACTGTGGATTACCGTAATGACTGGGATGTATTCCAGCCGTAATTTGTGCACTCCGGCGCGTAATTATGGACTGAAATACGTCCAATTTTAAGCCGTGTGAACATAGCCTTAATGTTTTCGACTAAAAGTTTCTAAACGTAATTTCAAACGTGCAAAATCTTAGTAAGCTTTGACCCTATAAATTATGTTCCAGCAATTTTTTCATGCAAGACCTCTAAAATTTTAGCCAGCAAATTACAGAACTACACTCTGTAGTACAAGATTTTCCTGCTAGGAAAAGGGGGCACATGATTAAAAAAGTATTATGCAAATGCTGATAATGCTGGCGTGCAGTGACAGAAATTAATTGAAAATTATTTACTTATGTGTCCTTAGTCTTATATTAAGTAATTTATGGACAACACACCACTTTTTAACCATGGATTTACAATGTGCCAGACAATAAAAGTCAATTATTGGGGTCAACATTCTTTTCTAAACACGGTGAAAAAGCTACCACCCTCCTTTCATATTCCCATTTTGGTTGCTTTTCCACGTTCATTGCTCATTTACCCATATAATAAAATAAGACAAGAAAGTGCATACCTTTGTATGTTTGCTCCTTTTACGTCTTTGATGCATAGGATTCTGAAACAAAAAGGATAAAATTGTTTTATAATGTACCTGCAATGATCTATCTATCTATCTATCTATCTATCTATCTATCTATGTCCATCTATTTTTCCATCTATCTTTCCATCCATCCTATATCTCTCTTTGTATCTAAAATGCAGCAATCCAGATAGAATAAAAAGGTACCAGCTAACCAGTCATGGCCAAGACATTCCAAAATGTTTCTGGACTCCACCAATAAAGTAAAAAAAAACCAAAAACCTTCTATACAATATTTTTGCAGAGACGTGGCTCAATAAAGTGCCCAATTTTATTTTTTTTTACTGTTTTAGAGGGGTCCTGCTTCTTTTGGAATATCTACCTCTGCTTAGAGTCATAAAGGACCTGAGCTGAGAATCTATGTGGCAGTGATACTGAGTACTAATAGTAATGCTATAAATAAGAATTTACTTATGTAGAACCAACATAAATTTATGAGAAGCAGTAAGCATGTAAAATTACATCTCCAAATGCAACAAAAAGAAGACAGCAAATGTGGTGAAGATAGGTTTGCAGTCTAAAGGAAAGAAGGGGTAATAATTAAAAAAAAAGAAAGTGATGGTTTTGTTCAGTGAATCAGCCAGTTATCCTAATAAGTCAGACAATATCTGTAGCAACAAAGCTGCTAAAGGGGTTGTCATCTTACTTCAGCCCTGTTTTCTTGGTTTCATTTTTTAATTCAGGGGCGTGTTTACTGGCTTCTACTGGCCTGCAGAGATGAGCTACTGAGGACACCAGGTCTGTAGCTATAGCAACCAGCTCTGGCAGCCTATCAGCAAAGACAGAACAGGTCTATAGCTATAGTGATCTGAGGAGCTGATGCAGCCCATACAAAAGGGATAGATGATATATACGTAGGAAATAGAATATGATAAAAGCTTGTTAATGGATTATATAAAATGCATAATGGTACTTGCTTTTGCTAGCTGCAATGAAGTAGCAGTGGGAAGAATTACACCAGTGATTGGCCGCGCTGTGGAGATCATCACTGAAGTAGGTCGATCACTGTAGCTTTGAACATTAATAGATAGACATCTTGGAGCTCCCCAGTGATTTCCAATATCCATATAGCATTTCAGCAACTCACCTCTTTGTTGTTCACAGTACAGTGTTTTAGTTTTTCTAATGTACTTTTCACTGGGGCAATCTTTGGCATTTTCTGTGCGTGATATAATATGCTGTCAAGAACCTGTGAGGGCTGAAAATAAAGATATTTAGACATATACACAGCCTGGAGCTGTTTCCTATTTTATTGTTTCTTATATGAGCAAGCCCTTTAAAAGGTTTTCCAGCATTATAAAAAGAAAATTTTGCTGTAA
>JAODAL010018421.1:0-74841 GCA_025379985.1 Phyllomedusa bahiana
GGGAAAGTTATTGCTAGGGGGCAAAACTGGCAGTGAGGAAACCGGGAGAAGAAAAGTGGGAAACAGATGTTATCTCAGAGAATAATAAGTCTGTTCTTTCTTTTCAGTATCCAATCCAAACTTGGAGACAGTGGTTGATCAGTATCGTAGGCATGGTCCTTTTGGTCTCTGCTGTTACCCAATCATTGCATCAACAAAGAGAGGAAGTGCCAGTCAAGGAGAATATGGTATTATGGAAAATTAAACACAATCTATAGATTTATTTGGCACAATTGATGAACATTTATGTATGACAAAAACTGCTACTGCTAACAATATACTAGAGACTTGCATGTTAGATGTGCCAACCCCCTTGCAACTAAGGACAAAATTTATAGGCTGGTCTGTCCAAGATAAGAAGATCGAAGATGGAGATGTGATCCAGAATTATACATACCATTCATATTATGCTTTTATAAGCTACTGGAGAGGATTTCCTTACTGAAGATATGATATATAGACTCAAAATATTGCATCCACTTAGTTATGCTATCAAATGAGTTGTAATCCAAATAAGATAGGGAAATGTCAGCAAATAAAAATAGGAGGTGAAAAAAAAGATAATACATGGATTCTGAATGGTCAAGGGTGGAGTGTAGTGCCAAGATATTAATTGACCATTTAGAGTCCTTATTGACAGTCAGAAATTCTAGGGTTATCCCTTATGCTTGTAGGATCCCCTGCCATAGCTGCATATGCTGCTAGGGCTTTAAGGGAGATTATCTTGCCTGGTAGCTAGATCAATAAATACAGTACTACCAGTAGAGCCTAAGAAGATATAGTATTAGATATACATACTTATCGAAAAGCTATTTTACAGAACAGAGCGATTATAGATTATTTGTTATTAATTCACCACCATGGATACCAAGAGTTTCAGAAGATGTGTTGTTTTGACTTGCCAGATCATAGCCAGGATTTGCAGTCCCAGATAGATCAGTTACAGGATGATGTCGTTCACATCACACAAAGTAATGATAAATGGTGAGATTGGTTATTTTCCTGGTTACCTGATCTTGGTTATTTACGCTATATTTTAGGAGTACGTTTTGCTATAGTTGGCATTATGCTGCTGTACACGATGTATTCCTTCTCTTATAGCAATATGTTGTTCATCTGCTGAAGCCAGTCCCTTGGGATATGGTGTTGTATATAGTTAAAATATTGTTTGTGGATGGTCAAGGGTGGAATGTAGTGCTAAGATATTTATTGACCATCCGAAATCCATATTGTCAGTATCTCTAAGAATAATAGATCTTAAGCTGTAAATTTTCTAACTTCTTGTAGATGTGTACTGAGAAGCAGTGCATATTGACACAGAGGGTTGTTTTCAGGGCCTCGTTGTTTTGGAAACGCTGTAACTGAGATAATACTACCCAGCATTGTTGGAGAGTGATCATGGGAACGCAGGTGTTCATGGCTCGGGGGTGTTCAGCATCAAGTCATGGATTTTTCCAGTGCCAGGTTAACCTCTTAAGAACTGGCCACTCGAAGGAGGGAGGCCTTATACTGGAAAAGTACTGATCTGTCAGCTTGTGTAACATTTGGTTACGCAGGCATTTGTTTCACGTAAGATATAAGCTGAGAAAGTTTGCTGTGAAGTTAGAAGTAGCTGGACCTGTGTGCTATAGAGGGACACCTCGCCGCCACAGGGATGTATCCCAGGAATCACTATATTTACTATTTTGCCATAGGCAAACTTAAACTCTATAAGTTCTCAATCTATAAAGCAATAAATCTTATGTTTTATTATGTTTAAATAAACCTCTATACAAACTATTTAAAAACCTGATTTCTAACGTCGCAATTTAACCCTTTCTAATTGTGAAGGAATAATTCCTTTTCTGTTATCAAGTCTGGTGGAACACCACCTATTAACAAGGGAACCTTATATATACAGTGATTTACTAACTCCAATAAGGGAGCCAAAACATCCTACTTCGGCAGTCATCCCTAATCCGATGGACATAAAACATATAAGGTTTCCTTGTGAGACCCTCTGCAGTGGGTGACACTGTAGAAAAAGGTGAGAAATCACAAATTAAAATGTCATGCCTGACCTCCCCAACATGTTTCACCAACTAAATGGCTTCATCAGGGGATAGAGGTCCGGTCCCATGTGGTCTAGCTCATTTCCTTTTATATCATGTTTGGTACACACCCTTTTCAGGTGCTCACCAATTGGCCACCAGAGATTAAACAATACCCATTCCCCCTTTTACTCTCCTGCATGCATACTGAAACTATTTACTGCTGCTGCTGCGTTCTTATAAACAAAATTCCTCAGGCAAATTCACCATCTCCATAGTAGGCTTGCACCCTATCTTACCAAGCCGCCCGCGCCCGCGTACTGTACCAATGGACATTTTTGCCCTATATGTGATAGACTACCGTCCAACTTCTCTCATATTATTGCGTCTGCGCGGCTCACCTAGAACGGCCTAAGCAGAATAGGTATTACATTTTACAGCACACTACTAACTTTATCACTTCCTATAAACCTTTTCTCCTCTATGTCTAATATGCATATTCATTGGGAATATGTGCTCCATTATACTGTACACTGCTATCTTTGTATCTTCCCATAAACCTCTTCTCTTCTTTATCTAATTTACATATTCATTTTAATAAAGCTTCAGGCCTTTTGGTTTGCTCGCCCCCCCCCCCCCACTAGGAGAACTGCTCGTCCCACCTTCCCCACTAGGATTGTACAGTATAATGGAGCACATATTCCCAATGAATATGCATATTAGACATAGAGGAGAAAAGGTTTATGGGAAGTAATAAAATTAGTAGTGTGCTGTAAAATGTAATACCTATTCTGCTTAGTCCATTCTAGGTGAGCCGCGCAGACGCAATAATATGAGAGAAGTTGGACGGTAGTCCATCACAGATAGGGCAGAAATGTCCAATGGTACAGTAAGCCGGCGGCATGGTAAGATAGGGCGTAAGATAGGGCTATGGAGATGGTGAACTTGCCTGAGGAATGTTGTTTATAAGAACACAGCAGCAGCAGTAAATAGCATCAGTATGCATGCAGGAGAGGAAAAGGGGGAATGGGTATTGTTGAATCTCTGGTGGCCAATTGGTGAGCATCTGAATAGGGTGTGTACCAAACATGATATAAAAGGAAATGAGCTAGACCACATGGGACCGGACCTCTATCCCCTGATGATGCCATTTAGTTGGTGAAACATGTTGGGGAGGTCAGGCATGACATTTTAATTTGTGATTTCTCACCTTTTTTCTACAGTGTCACCCACTGCAGAGGGTCTCCAAGGAAACCTTATATGTTTTATGTCCATCGGATTAGGGTTTGACTGCCCAAGTAGGATGTTTTGGATCCCTTATTGGAGTTAGTAAATCACTGTATATATAAGGTTCGCCTGTTAATAGGTGGTGTTCCACCAGACTTGATAATAGAAAAGGAATTATTCCTTCACAATTAGAAAGGGATAAATTGAGAGGTTAGAAATCAAGTTTTTAAATAGTGTGTATAGAGGTTAAGTGTTATACATAATAAAAGTTACGTTTTAGTGCTTTATAGATTGAGAACTGATAGAGTTCAATTTTGCCTATGGCAAAATAGTAAATATAGTGATTAAAAGTCACTCTTTGTTCTCTTGTTAGATTCCCATTTTTTTTGTATCTCTCTATCTTTACTGGCCCGCTTCTTCCAGCTGATGTTACGGATAGATGATGCTGTTAAGATTCCTGGTGAAGCTTTGACCTGTATAAGGGGGCACCCTTACACGGTGTTGATCTCAGGAATATCTTTTTATCTTCGCTGGCCCGTGTTTTCCAGCTGATGCCGATAGATGATGCTTATAAGATTCCTGATGAAGCTTTGACCCTTGTATAGGTGTGATGTAAGTATTTGTAATCCATATTATGCGTGCTTTGCCTTTGTAACCAATATTAAGCGTGCCTTGCCTTTATAATCTATATTATGCAAAGGTATATACAATATCACACTATCATAGTTTTATGTAATCACTAAATTCTTCATATAATAAAGTAAATAAAGCATTTGATGTTGCCTTCTTTAAAACTGTATCCGCAAAGAGTTGGCAAATCACATACACATTAATTGTTCTGCTGTCAGCAGACCCAGCCTATACAGCATTTACAGGCTGCAATTAAAGGGGTTTTGCCACGCTCTCATTTCATACCTCCTGTATGCAGCTCTTCCGCTCTCTGTGCTTAGAAAGAGGCGTGTGCGATTTGTTTGAATTGCATATCATGTGACCCAGCAGGCTTTCATCTCTAGTCAAATAAAGGTCTGTTTATGTAAAGCATTTTTGAGTAGCTGAGAGGTAAAGTTTTTGCCTCCAGGCACAAGGATCCTAGGTTCAAATCCCTCAGGAACCAAACCTTTTTTTCTCTTTATCTATGCAAAAACCTCATTTAGGTTTCTTTTTTATTTATTTGCACTGTTTGATTAATTACTAAGGAGTACAGAGGACGGGAGTAGTGTGACAGCACCTGGGGTTTGAACACTCAGTAGCTGCTTGATAGGAGCGGTGATGTCTGATCATGTGCAACCAAGACTGAGGAGCTCTCAGCCCTGGCCGCATCCCCTGGAGACGAGCTATAAACAATGGATCACTAAAGGAGCAGCTAAAACAAAAACGGTGCATAATTTTTAATAATAATGAATGGAGAAAATGTTGGTTATTTCATTTACAAGCTTCCCACGTCAATTTTACTTCACGGCAAAACTTCTTTAAGTCCTGGTTCACATCTGTGTCGAAGGTTCCAATCAGGACATTCAGCGCAGATTCCATAAAATGACAGAAAAAATATTACAGGATGCAGTGCTATTTTTTCTGTTAATATGACCGACACCATAATGGAAACTCAACAGATCCAACTGTAGTCAATGGGCTCTATTGGATGCTATTGGTTTCTGTCATTTAACGGATCAGGTTTTTTCTGACACAGAAGTGAACCAGAGCTAACACCACCCACCAGAAGATCGCAAAGTATCCTTCTTTCAACATCTTATAGTTTAAACAACTTTAAAAATACATTGTTTTTGTAGTGCTTTTCAACTGTTTCTTGTCTTCTCCATTAGTATACAAAACGGCATTAAACTCTACTGGCTGCCCTTGGAAACAGACAATGGTTTACATTCATTTTGCTGTCAGATATGTAGCCTAACAGATCAGATCTGACATTTACGTAATTTCTGCTTCTACAATCAACAGCCTTCTCTGAACACAAATCTAGCTACACTCTAAATGTAGTTTTATTATTATTATTTATGTAGTTACTGATTTATTTTAAGGCCGTGTTCACACGGCTTATGCCTCGACGGATTTGTGACACCGTATTGAGCGCCAACAAAACTCCGCCGTTGGAATAAGGGGCGGGGGGACGGGGGAGTGCGGGCCGGAGCGCGGCGGGGGCGCCGCTCCCGGCCCCATAGGTTACAATGCATTGTTTACGGCGGCGGTCCGCGCAGTCGTTCAATAATGTGCATTGTCACTGTCTCCCCCCGCGGAGGAATTCGCCGGAGCGGGGAAGAGGAGCGACGGATTCCACTGTTCTCAATGAGAGCCAGTGGATTACCGTAATGCTGCGCGGATGGCCGCCCGTACTGAAGCGCAAATCGCGGCGTAGGCATGTACGGCCGCAATACTGCGGCAGAATAAGCCGTGTGAACGAGGCCTAAAAGTGTCCATTTTTGGAAAACATATAATAAAAACTGGGTTTTTATAAAATTGCTTATAACAATATGAGTATAATATTGAAAATATTCTTGCTTTCTTTCAATAATTTAAACTACAAAACCTGCAATATGCCCGAAATACGGCCCGCAACTATGTTAATTCATAGCTGTCATTGAGAGCTATGATTACCTGTCGTTTACTCCAACACGTATTGCGCGCCATGAGAAAGAAGTGAAGTGTCACTTCTTCCCGGCATGTGAATAGGGGCCAGCACGTATTTCTAAAAGAACAGCCATATAGCCACGCGCGCACTATGCACAACTATACGGCTCCAAGACGCCGTGTGAACTTACCCTTAGCCCTAAGTGACAACATGGCTACTAAGACAGCATGTAAACAAACCATGTGTTTAGCAATATTTTGCAGCCAAGAATAAACAGAATGATACATTACCAGCGCTTATTTCCTTCTGATACAGTGGTTATTTATAGAGTAGACACAGGAAGGAAAAAAACAGCTGCATTTATTGTGTAAGACTAATTGAAAGACATACAGATGTGAAGTTCATTAATAATGACACACCTCTGTTGCTGCAGATTTTGCCATCTGGAGATGTGCATCTCTTCTTAATCTCCCATGGGGTGATTTGTCACACTGGAATTCACATTTATCGCCATGCCAACCAGCCTCACAGTAACAGTTTCCACAGTAACACTTCCCGTGGCCTGCACCCAAAACAAATTTTATACAGTGAGAAAAAAAAGGAGAATGCTCTTAATGGCAGATGCTGTCAATGCACATAATACATTATGATATTATGAATAGAGAATGGGTTTTGTGCTGATTTGTTCTGGCAGTTTATTATTAGGTTCATTGGAGAGATTTGTATAGGCTTTGTATAGGTAAAGTACAGGCTATAGCACAAAACAATAGGACAGTGAAAAGCAGTATCTGCTATATAGATTGTGGAGTAAGCCGCAGACGGACTAAATTAAGAAAAGTAAGAAAACCTTGGAGAACAGACCTGCAGCCCAGTTTGAATCCAAAAGCATCTTCTCTCCAGCAAATGCATCATCTTTATCCTTTAGTAGATTTTCTCTTGGGAAATTGTGTTTCTACTTAATGTGCCATGATCTCTCAGCCAGCAGTGTAGCTGAAGTTATATAAATACTGTGATCCTGACTTCTAATCCTGCATCTTTTAAATGAGTTGCCTGAAGCTGACAGGCTGCCAACTGCGGCTAAGCAAGAGGCATCATTGTTCAAAATAACTTACAACTGGAGAGACCAGCATTTGATAGCCTGCACCTCTCGTTCACTAGTTAGTCTCCTTCTTTTGGGCTGAAGTGTTCTAGAAATGACAACATTGATCATTTTTGTATTTATCAGATCTAACGTCGTGTTTAGTCAATTCTGTCCAGAGCTGCAGAGGTGGTTGAGGGAAAAGAAGCCTAATTATGAAACAGATAGTCATAGAAAGTGACAAATACTTTCAAAGCATAAAACAGCCTTTAGATGATAAAGGCTTTAAGATACACTTTCAAGGCACATTTTGGCATTAAAAGTTGTTTGTTAGCGAGTTAAACATTTAAATGGTTAAATAATTCATAAAGTAATAATTTGTTCAGTAAGTGTTGCAGCATATAATCCAGTTCTTCTACCTGGAAGGCACTTCAATTTCAGAATCTAAGCTTCTCCTTACACATATAGTGATATAAAACAAAAAGATAAACCCCTTATTGATGTCCTCAGTTGCTTTATATTGATCACAATTTAGAGAGAACCAGAACTGATTTAAAGGGGTTTTCTCTAGAGATGGGCGAATTTCCCGAAATTCGGTTCGTTCACTTCGCCGGATTTCTCGGCAAAAAATAACTTAGTTCCGAGTTACTTCGGGACGAATCACGTTAAAAAACAGCAATTTCAGGCGCACAGAGCTGCTAGAGTGCTGTAGAATTGTTGTGCATGCTTAAATATGCAGAGGGAGCCATTGGTTTGGTCTTCTTACAAATGTTGTGTTTTAGTACATGACTCGCAAGATGACTGCCGCCGCGCTTAGGGAATCGCTTCAATATAAATTCCCTGGGCACTTAAACGAGGGGCAAAAACTGACCAAAAACTTGAAAGAGGAATTAGCCTATGAATAAAGATCATGGCAGCGACAAGCTTGGGAAAAAAATATACAAGTCTGTAATGGGACACTAAAGGTAGCGGCCAACATCAGTGACAGATTGGAGTGACAGCATGCCGGCAGCACAGCCAGCTGAGGTCAGACAGTGGGCTACAATGGGAATATTCTGAGGGTGGAAAATAAAAACAGGAGTAGGCCACAGAGTGGTCCAAATGACACTGTGTTGTATGGTCATAACAGCAGACATGCCACAGCAAAGCAGCATTGAGGTCAGACAGTGGCACTGTTGACATTTCTGACCATTTCACTGGTGGCAAAAACCAGGCAAGGAATAGCCTCCACAGTGAAGTATGATGCACTTATCGACAGAGTGTGTAGGTCCTACTGTCCATACAGCAACTCCATTGCAGCAAGCATAGAGTTCAGACAGTGGCACATTTGCACCATTCTGTGATTGGTGGCAAAAACAAATAGGAGATGCAGTTATTGGCCACAGAGTGGACAATGACACTAGTGTTGGAGGTCACTGGGCCTAGCATAGATCCACTAGCAAGCAGCATGAGATAGTCAGACTCAGTGGACATCATATGTACAGTCGTGTAAGGTCACGGCATGAACTAGCAAACTAGCTTGCACAGATGAAGTCAGTATCAGTGGCACAATGACTCACAGTGTGTAAGATGTCACTCAGCTAAGCATGCCACTTAAGCAGCTGCATGGAGATTAGGGGACTGTGGCAAAACATGGCAGTAGGACGCCACAGATATTTAGTACAGGACTAATGGACTTACAGTGTGGATGTGGAAGTGTGGCGGGCCTGCACTCTTGGCAGCAGCTCTCACAGCAGAGCAGCATGAGGTCAGAAAAGTGGAACCAATTACATTTGAGATTGGTGGACAAATACTTGATAGTAGGGCCACATTGAGTAGAGCTCACAAAATGACAGAAGTGTTGTAGGTTCACTTTGGCAGGCAAAGCCACTCAAGCCACTTATTGTAGCAGCAGTGAACTAGTTGTCAGATTCGAGTGGCAAATCTACAATTACAATGGAAGGTGGCAAAAATACAGGGATTGTTACGGGCTTACAGAGTGGGACAATTGTACATCAGTGATGGAGTGATGTCATCATTGGCTCGAGCTAGTCCACGGCAGCGATCATGAGGTCAGTAAAGTGCACAATCCACATTATGGGAGGTGTGCAAAAAATTGGATATAGTAGGACACTCGTAGCTGGCACAATGAAAGCGAGAGCGGAGGTAGACGGTTACATTGAGAGGCGATTCGGTCAGCTTAGAGGTCGACAGTTGGCATCTCAATTAACATTCCTGAGGACTTAGTTGTGGGCACATAACTAGATGGACTATAGGCCTACAGAGTGGCTGCACAATGACAATACAGTGTCTAGGTCACCAAGCATGGCTGCTAGCCAAACAGACAGGCATGCGTGTCAGAAGTGTCGCACAATCACATTCTAGGACCTGGATTGGCAACAATCTGGAAGTATATGGGCTCACAGTAGAGGCAAAATGACAGGAGCAGTCGGAAAGTTTGGTGACGGCTGGCTAGGAGCAACAGCATGAGGTCAGAGCAGAGTTGGCACAATGACATCAAAGTGTGGAGGCTTCTACGACAGCTAGCACTGTCTAGCAGCATGACGGATCAGTCCAGCTAGCTACAACTGAACAGTTGCTTGTGGAGGTGAAGGTGGACAATACACTGCCCAGGTATTAAGATGGTTGGCGTAGGCACGTTTGGAGTAATCTACGTCATAAGATTTGATGTGTGGCATCAGAGCGGGTTTGGCGGGCTATCAGAATTAATAGTTTGGCTTGATAGGCACTGGTAGTGTTGAAACCCAGTACTTCCATTATTCTCATCAGTTTGGGTTGATGGCGTCATGGATTGCTGTAAGTATGACGCGTCATAAGGCATTGGTTTTCCATGTGTGATTCCTCTTTGGCCGGATCCCTCGCCTGAATTCTTCTTTGCAAAGGTCAGTCACTCCCTTTGCCCGTGGACAAAGTGGGAGTTCTCCATGGTGTAACGTATGGCCCCCGACGCATTGAATACATCGCCGCTCTAATGCCACACTACGGGTAAAGGGCAGGACGCTTCTCCACTGCATAATCTTGGCAAGTTGCGGTTACCACACCATCCAGTTTGGCTGCCCCAGTAGTCACGCGTGAAGGATCTTCTAACTTGTCTGGCTGGCAGAGTTCTTTCCAAGTAGGCCACCACCTTTGGCTTCAGGGTACTGCGCCAGGTCCTGCTGCTGCAATGGCGAATCTGCCCCTTTTCCCTCACTAGGGGGTGAAGGTGAAAGCTGCTCATCAAGTTGACCTCCAGACTTTTGGTTTGTGCATGATGGAGTGGTACTGCCCGACCCCCCCCCCCACCTTCCGGCCTGATGCCGCCGGCAGACGCGGCAGACAGTCAGTAGTCGTCACATTAGTTGACGCGCTGATGAACACAACACGGTCCATGACCTGTCAGAGGAGTGACGAATATTTTCAAGCAGCACATAAGGCAAGCGGCCAATCTGACTACGGGAGCATTTCCCTATAGTTATTGGAGTTTGTTACATCCTCTCTCAGCCAGCTGGGAGAAAAGGCTCCCATTTTTGGGACCGGATAGCGATTGGGGTCCAATAGAGGTTGAGAGAGCCAATGAAGTCATCCCTTACTGCCGGGATGTTGACTATGAGGGGATCTGTCTACGTGGCATGGGCAATAAGCTGCTGCGGGCCATGTGCTCAATGTGGACTCAGTAGGGGACTCCCTGCACTCCATCTCCACTGTATACTGCCACCAGTGCTTGAGGGTCATCACTGCCTCGTCTTTCCTCATTCTACCATCTATACTCCTCCAGACTGCATACTCGCCTCCTTCTCTCTTGCTCAACCTGTGGTAGAAAATTCACTCATTTTCACCAGACAATGATTCTGCTCAATGTCATCCTCTCCTCCTCCTCCTCCATTTCAGGGACCCCACCACGGACTCATGAGGCCGCGTATACGAGATGTAGTTCGCAACGTTTCCAGATACCCTGCCCCCCAGACAGATTTTTCAGCATCTGTCCAGGGACATGATAGCAGTGGAAATGACGTTATTCATCCCGTAGTCCTGGCGCTGCTACAAAATAAACGTGGGCCTCCTGAATGGCCTCAACTTAAAAAGGCATGGGTGTCACGCCTACAATGAAGTGCCACGGCAGACATTCAATAAGTTACACAGGGGAGTTACTCCTGTTCCCGGCTCTGGCCTGGACTCTCAATAAAATCTGCTTTAAGTGGCTTTTCTCTGTTCATACAGTCGGTCCAAAATGTGGGCTGAATGCCTACGGGTGGAAAACATCGCATATCAGAGTGTGTTGGAGGGGAGGCTGTTTCTGCCACTGCAACTCGAGGAGGGGGTTCCTGGCTTTGTAGGAATGGATGAGAGTGCATAGATGCACAGTTTCCGTCACACACTCTTTCAGAATAGATGTCACTGTATAGTAAATCGGTGGAAGACCTAAGGAACCTATTTCACAAACTGGATTTAACACTGTGTGCCACTGCAGCCGTACGCTATGGACCATCCCCTCCGATCTGTGCAGCGCGGACACGCATGTTCATCCACATTGTCCGGTCACCATGGTACGATTTTGCAGTTGGCCAGCTGGAGGAGAAGAAAGCCACACATTGATTTCTTGCTGCGTTGACGCGGAAGCTGGTTCTCCCCTGTGTGACTTCGTTCGCCGATGCAAGCCACGTGTAGAACTACGTGACACCGCTGTCGCTCCCTACCATGTGGTATCGATGGAGCAGTATTCTTGTGGACGCTGAGATGGTGGTGGGTGGTGGAGGAGCGAGTGGAGGGAGGCGGACATTGGCGCAGGAGTCCCGTTTGACACGTGGTAGGAGAAGAAAGCGGAGTCACCTGTCCAAGTTTGTTGGTTGTACCTGGGCTGGAAAAAGCACATTCACCCAGGTGGGGGGGGGGGGGCGGGGTGTAAAGGACATGTACTGGGGCCCTGCAGATGACAACCTTGGAACATCAAACCGAATATAAGCTCTAGGACTGGCCCACCTTCTGTTCTACATATTACAAAGTGACTGGTACTGCCTTTTTGGAAAAGAAATTACGAGCTCTGTGGAACTCCCCATCTCGGCTTGGCCTAAAAGCCATTGTTCTCTGAATGGTGCACGAGTCCCACCCATTTGGAAGGAAATGGAGGGACTGCCCCAGTACCAACAACATGGAATGGAGCATGGTCAGTTCTGCACTTAGGATGTTGGAGCATATTGTTGTTCTCTTTGCAATCGGCCTCGCATGGACAACTTGCTGGGCGCCATGAGTAGCGAGGACAGGAAGCTCTCTGGACCGGACGATCGGGGGGGATGATGTCAAGAGCAAAACAGCTCCCTCTTATGCAGTATGGTGGTGAGCTTGACTGGCTGCATATAGCATGTCGTTGCCAATGGGTGTGCTCTGCTGCGGCGGCAGGATATGGACCACCACAATCTGAGCTCGTTTCTCCCACCCGCCACCGGATGGTGACGCTCGATGTGTTGACGCAAGGGCCGTGGTGCCATAGTTTAGCTCTCTGGCCATGCTTCACTTTATGCTTACAGATTCTTACATTACCCATATTCGGACTCCTCCGATGGTCTTAGCAAAGTAACTGCCACTCACCTGCCAAATATCGGATTTTACCGCACACCGCTCCACGCACTGACTACTGCCGGCGCATGCCTCGCATGACCGCCTCCTGTGCCGCTACTTTCTGTGGACCTGCAATAGCGGCGTATTTTTTTTACCCCGTGGCTCCGCTTGGCTCTTCCGACCCTCTAAACTCTGCCTGATATCTGCCTGACTCTCTGGACCACACGACCCCCATTGCTGGTGCGCCGCTGCCATGTCGCCCCCTCTTCTCATGACGATGATGATGGCACCCTTGCCATCACCGTTCCTTACCAAGTTGCGGTCGGCGGCTACATCATCATCTATATGTGTTTCATTTGTCACTGCTGTCATCATCACGGTCTTGCGTGATGCAGAGGCTGAACCCCTCACAAACATGGTCCTCCATGCCATCTCTCACATCTACTACTTTGCCAGCCTACTCGCAAGAAGCAGGGGATATTGGCCACACATTTCTTCGTGCCAAGTAAGCTGCTGACTGCCCCATCCTCAAAGTTACGTTTCTATCTCGCTATTATAGTGGCGCTGAGCCCTAGAACCACATAGTAGATCACTCTTGGCTGTAAGGAAACCGTGATTAGGGTCAGAGGCGGGGTTGAGGACAGGTGAGAAGGGCCGCTGACCCGCTCTCCGGGACCATTGCACAAACCTAAGTGGTTGTGTCTGCACGTTCCACCCGACTCTTGCGCTGGGGTTGTCAGATGTCATCTGGGAGGAAGTGGTGGACCTTAGATAAACAAATCAAGAACCTTAGGGTTGCTGAACAACACACTGGTCTGCTAGATTAACAGCGGCAGTTTGTGGGCCTCACGAGAGTGACCCCGTGCTGCTGATGTCCCCTTGCGTGCTGCGACCTGGGCCTGTTTCCAGGAATGTTTGTCTTACGTCACTGCCACTCGCAGGTGCAGAAGCCTGCCAACCTCTCTGTATGACATTATGTTTGTTCTAAATTGCTACAGGACACTGTTTGTTGAAGTCAGTAGTAAAGACACTGTATATGATAAAATAGTTACTACCTGCTATTTGAATTCCTCAAATGAACCCAGCTAAATCATAGCTTGGGGTAACCCTTGGATATAAATTGCATTCCACAAATGGCCAAGGAAAAAATTGACTTTTATGATGCCGTTTAAAAACTCTGTGTATTTTACTGAAATGGTAAAGGCTTAATTAAACCTTCGGGATATGAATTAGCTACAGAATTTCTTTGTGGCAGTGAAAAAGAAAGTTTCTTTTATGAGTGCAACTGCAGAAAAACGTACTTAGTTAACCCCTTGGATGTAAATCTGCGCCAAAGAATGAGGCAGCCCAAAATGAGAGTGGGTATTTTTATTGTTAAACGCTGTTGCTTAAACTGTATACAACAGGAACTGCGCTTCAGATACCCCTTGGAATATTCAATGTGCTGCTGAAGAAGATATGATTTAAAGTTGTATATGCAGCTGTCAGTGGAATCGCACATGGGGTTTCAGATCCCAATACCAAAAAATCAGTGAAATAGAAACGTTAAGGAGAAGCAGTCTCCTGAGCACCAGCTCGAGGACACCCACAAAAAATCGGCTGTATAACAATTAAGCAATTTCTTCAGTAACGAAGCTTACCAGCGTGCGAGCACCTTCCCTATTAGTACAGCTGAGAGGAGGTGAGCTCCCAGCAGTCGCACAGGAACTTATATTAGTGCCTGGTGACATCACAGAATCCGTTCCTGGTCTCTGATTGGCTTCATCTACTGACATGTCTGCAGGCTTAAGCCCTTCTTCCTCCACAGGTGCTTTGAACCCGTGTAACGCCATGTGCTCCGCTCAGTCCATTTATCATATGAAAAAAGCACACTTCGTTCAACCCGAAGTACACCCAAACTTCGAGCTTCGTTCTCAAGAACCGAAGTTTTTCCTGAATTCTAATCGAAGTCCACTTCGTTAGAATTCAATTCGCCCATCTCTAGTTTTTCTCTCTAAAATGATTAGCTTTGAAACATGTAGGAAAAGAAAGCTAAATGAAAGACTTTTTCAAATTACATTGCTGTGTTTATTTTACTATGTTTAAGGAGATATGACAGATTTTATCTCTTCTAAGTGCACACAAGTTACTCTTGGTTACTATCTCTCTCTCCTTTTTCTTATCTGATTGCTGGAAGCTGGGGTTTGACCATAGTGAGTAACTCCCTGCTATGTGTAATCTCTAGGAACAGAGCTTTGTTTAAACGAGTGTTCCAGGAGTTAAGAGTATTTGTTGCTCTGTAGAGGCATGAATAAAAGAAATTATGCAAGATAAGACTTATACTTACCTCTCGGACGCTTCCGTACAGTCCCTGCAGCCACGCATGAACTTATTTCAAACCCTGCCACACAGCATCTTATCGGGTTCATTTTAGGACACTGAGCAGGCTTATCAATTATCAGTTTTCCTTAACCATGTAGATTTGTATAAGATTTAGATTATAAATGTAGAGAATCATTTTGCTCTATAATTTAATAACAAATATTTTGTGCAATGAAAAATTCATAGCTACTAGAATGATACAACGTTGGGTTGGTCATGAGGCAGTGAAACAACCCACAACCCCACAATCTTTGCATTGGGCCTCATCTAGGTGCGGCTAATTATCCAGCTGATACATGTCAATACAGTCAGGAATATGGATCCAATGCTGTTTATTCCTTTAGACGTCGTGGTGATCACAGCCACAATGAGAGGTAGTGCTGCAGACTGTTCCTCTTTCCAATTGGCAGGCCCACAATGAGATCACAGGGTGCTGAAGGCTTCCGTAGCTGCCATGTCACTTCTCCTATTACTTTCTGCCGTAGGCAGGAAGTAATGGAAACACCATCTTTTACACTGTTCTGCATTATTTATACAGTGCAGATGACCTCTAGTGGTCAAGTACAAGTTATAAAAAAATAAAAAAACATTCAAAGTTAACCCCTCCCCCCTTTTGCCATTTTACAAATAAAAAAAAGTTACACATAGTTCGCACAGCTAAGTCCATAAATGTGTGATCTGACCCGAAACGGTTGAGGTCTCTTAGGCTCCCTGATGTGAGCTTATTTATACAAACCGCCTTGCGGTGTGGTCCAGCTGATCCACATACCTATTGACAGCAGGAACTGGCCATGGATGCCACCAGGGTGCCTCCACCTGACCTCCAGAGCATCTCAGCTGTAGTGGCTTAACAAAGTCACTGCACAGATCAGCTTGTGGATGCTTTGTAAAACCTTGTGGCCCACCTAATACTGGCTACACCTGCTCGACCACCCATGGCAAGTCACCCTCCTACTGCTCCCATGACTCCTGCTGGTCCTATGCTGCACCTGTCTCTTTTGCCCACAATGGACGGTAATCCTAAGCCTGCATCGAGTGCTCCCTAAGTCAGTGTTCCATCCATATTGAAATGGCGACACATCAGTTTCCTTTCAGTGAGCCAAGGTGGCATTTATCATGAGTCTCCTTTCCAGTGAAGCTCTGGGACTGACGGAACCCAGTGACAGCAAATCTCCAAGCATTTCTGGAGGCGTTCCACATCGTGTTTGAGAAACCTGGATGTGTGTCTTCTGCTGCAGTTTCTCTGTTACACCAATGACAAGGTGATTCTTTAGTTGGGCAATACGCGGTATAATTCCACACCCTCTCCTCAGAGCTCTCATGGAATGAAAATGCTCTCGTAGCCATGTTCTGGCAGGACTTTGTTAGAAGGATCAAAGACATTCTTGCCGGTCAAGATCTCCCTTCCTCTTTGTATGAATTTATTAGTCTCTAGTACATATATGGAATATTCCGCTTTGATAGAGCGCATAAAACATGTACAGGCCCACGTTGGTTCTTCGAGTCTCCGGTGTTTCGAAAGCTTCCACTGCCTCTCCAATGGGTTCTTCCTGAGAGCCCAATGCATATGTGGATAGAGCCATCTGTTCTCTTGAGCAAGAAACTTCCCATTTGATGGCACCAGAATCTCTGCCTCTACTGCAGCATGTTATGGCATTTCCGTGTGAATTGTTGTTTGTGACCTCCAGGAAATTCTCTGCACCAAGGCATTTGGGTGAGGTCGTCCATAGGTGGTGAACTACCTACTACCACTTTTCGACCACTTGCCAGGTCCAATCTCAATTCCTTGTCCTTGTACCGTTTCAAGCCTCTAGCTTTCTGTGGACTCCACGCTCTATCAGCTGGTACAGCTGGAAATTTCATTGACACTTCTCTCACCTCCAAGTATCGTCTTCCTGTGGTCCGTCTTGACAAACCCTTGTTTATCTCATCCATTAGTGGAGAGATTCCATCTGACTCTTGAAGTGGGGGAGTTACATAAAGAGAAGATGGTATTCCATGTGTTGGTATTCCATGTTCTTCCTGTTCCTCAACAAGTAATTCTCCCAGTTTTTCTCCCCCTACATAGGGAACTTATAGTGCCTCTGCAGAATTCAATTGTACCCAAATGCAGAGACCTTACATTTTTTATTGCCTCCGCTTGAGCTCATTTGCCATGTGGATGCACATACACATCAGTCGTGTCCATGCTCTGCTTGCAATCTTATGAACTTCTTCCATAGTTTGCTATCTACCCTGCATTAGCTTGGTTTTGTCATCTGCAAAAATAGTAAACCGTGCATTAATCCCCTCCACATCTACCATTAATAAATACATTGATAAAAGAGAACTAATACTTTAGCTCCTTGCTGGGTCACCATTATAGCGCGTGGGATCACACAGAGTTGAGTACATTACCACACTTTGAGTACGATCGGGATAGCCAGTTTTTAATACAATTACGACACTGTTATTTCATAACCCAAGGGATTTTTATTAAGCCAATAAATGGCTTTAATTACCTGGTAGCCTTTGGTGCCTTTTTGACGATGGAAGGAAAAACGACATTTGCCTGCGGCATGTCTCCTGGCCACATATACCATGTCACCACTGGAATCCTAAATATCATATACAGGGGCCACACGATACAGAGGGCTGGAGCTTTTAAGAACTCTCTGGGTGTATGGCCATCAGGGTTGGAGCCTTGTTTCACATTCAGTTTATTTACTTGGACGTGGACCATTTCATACACTCAGCCACTCTTTTATTATATCAGATGATGTGATATTACGCAGTACTGTATATGATAAGGTATGCGCCTACTTGTGCCGATGTGCTCGATAGGAGGGGGCATTCCCATAACGCTTTAATGATATGCTAAGTGCACCGGATTTACGCTAATTGTGGACACAAATCATTTATTTGAAGAGGTATTGTAATGCCCTATTGATGGTCACAATCGCGCACGTTGAGGCGCATAGCTTCATCATCAAGTTATATGATATGCGCCTAACACATACTTATAATTGGCCTACAATATACTTGTAAAATGTAAATGCGCCCTAACACATTACACTTGTAACGAATTGTGAGCTATGCACCTCAATAGGTCTGCATTTCGTTATGGAGGCGTCACAGCACATATTTTTGCGTGGCATTCTGTTTATATGCAAGGTATACTCTTAACGCCAGATTTTTGATGATTAGGGTCGGGACTTTTCTGGCGGCACTTTACACTTATTTAAATGCATCCTAAAAACTGACCCGAGCACAACACCAATTTCGGACATCTCGCCCTAGGTTACTCTCGTGACTAACTTGTTCCCACACAGGGCCTCTCTTCTCAACACCACAACTTGTCTGACAAACTTTGTCATTCTTGAGGGCGGACCCTAGATACTTATTCACTATGGACTTTATTATTGACTTACCACCCCCCTCTAATATTAAGGTAATTTGGGTGGTCACTGGCCGTTTCTCCAAGATGTTCCACTTCGTTTCTCTGCCTGGTCTACCCTCTGCTCCCCAACTTGCTTATCATTTCTTCCAGCAGATATTTCACCTGTATGGACTTCCTCTACATATTAGACAGTCTTTTGTTCTCTTTCAGTTTCCGGCAGTTGTCTTATGCAAACTTCAGCCTCTATTTGGCTGCAGCAGTCACATGGCACTGCTCAACGTCACCATTCAGAAGTAAAGGGTTCGAATGGTGATGTCGGGCAATGTCACATGACTGCTGGACTGCTTAAAGGCTGCAGTTCACATTAGCCTACTGCTGGTAGCTGGAAGACAACAGAAGGCCTAGAGAAGAGGAAGATACATCACTGGAAGGAATGTTAGTACAGAGGGGAGTACCAGTTTTATTGCTTTCGTACAAGCTCAGCACCATAACCTAGCTTAAAAAAGAAAAGGTGGACAACCCCTTTAAAGTCTCGGTTTTATTTTATGAAATAATTTACTTTATTTAGCAGGGGATTTCTATTCTTCTATAACATAGTTTATTTTCTTTTTAATTAAATGAGGAATGCAGATTAAATAGCATTACATTTAAATATATCACAATACCTAATATTTATTATTCATTTGACAATATTAATTCACGAAATATCTGTTTATTGCATAAATATTTGCTTATTTGTTTTAACTATGTTAAGAGATTAATTAAATAAATTTCAATATAAGTAATGAGCAGAAGGCACCAGGTACTTCCCATGGGTTTACTGAATAAATATTTACCACGGGGGCGTGTTGGAAGAGGTTTGTAGTGGTGATTGTTGAGGGGAGAGGAGTGAGGTCTTGGTTTTTGTACCTGTCTTTGTGCAGTTATACTAGACTCCCTGAGTTACTGTCCCTTCTGGATTTTGAGTTTTGCCCCCAGAAGGGTCTGAGGTACCTCACACAGTTGTATTCAGTCTGAATATTTTTCTCCATGAGACCTTCCCAATCCCCTTCATTCCCCCTTTGCTTTTTATCATTATCTATAACTTAGGCATGCCTGTGGTGTTCAGTTTGGGGGAGGGAAGATAGCACTGGAATGTGGTACTCCAAAAACCTGTTCCCTTCCTGAGCCACTCAATGCCTCCCACACAGCCAGCCAGTATCGCTCTACTCTGCACTGATGAGGGACAAAAATCCTGAAAAGCAGTGTCTGCAGTGAAAGATCTGGTTGGCTAAAATCCCTTTTTTCTTTTAAACTCGGTGGGTCAAAAGAAATTGAGGTTTTTTTACATCCAACAGAGGGCGCTTTGGGTTCTCGCCCCTTTTTAAAATGCCTTGTGTATGAGATGTTTGTAGGGCTGAAAAGGGAAAACATAACCCCAAGCCGTTGTTCGGTGTTTCCCCAAGGGGAGATCTTCCCCTTTCCGACCACTCAATGCCTCCCCCACAGCGCCCCTAGTGCTTCTCTGCATGATGAGCGCAAAAATCCCGAAACATCGGTGTCTGCAGATGAGAATATGGCTTGGTAAATCCTTTTTTCTTTCTCAAGACCCGGGGGTCAAAGCAAATTTAGGGTTTGTTACATCCCCCAAGGGGCTTTGGGCTTTTCACCCCTTTCCCATAATGCTTTTGATATGCAATGTTAGTAAGGGCGAAAAGGAAAAAAAAAAAACTCTACAAGTCGTTCAAATTTGGTGCTCTCCCCAAGGAGAATCTTCCTTCCTGAGCCACTCAATGGTTTTCCCAAAAACCAGCCAGTATCGCTTGTTCACTGAGGGCCAAAATCCCAAAACAGCGCTGTCTGAGTGGAGTACTGGGTTTGGCTAAAAACCTTTTTGCTTTCTTAAGACCGGTGGGTCAAAAGCAAATTGAGGATTTATTCAAAACAAGGGGTTTTGGGGTTCTCAGCCCTTTTCCCCTAATCCCCTTGTGATTGCAGATTTAGTAGGGATAAAGGAAAAAATAAACTCTACAAACTGTTGTTTGGGGGCTCTCCTGAAGGAGAGATCTTCCCTTCCTTTTACAAGTCTGCTCGGCCGTGACTCGCCTCTGGAAAAATCTTTTGTGAAATGGCAGGGGGAGATCCCAAGTTTAGAAATATGCCATGTGGAAGAGTTAACCTCAACATGGCGCTCAACGGTGATTAGCGCAAGAGATCAACTTATACAGTGTAAGTGGCTGCATAGGGTTACATTTACCCCTGTGCCACTATTTCAGATGCATAAGCTTAGCTGTGATTAGAGATGGGCGAATCGATTCTAACGAAGTGGAATTCGTTTAGAATTTCAGGAAAATTCGGTTCGTAACGAAATCGAACTTTGGGTGATTCTCGGGAACGAAAGTGTGTTTTCATTGATAAAATGGCTGCGAGAACATGCGTTACATGGGCAAAGCATTGGGAGGAAGAAGGGCCATCGCTGCATGACATGTGCCAGAGATGAAGCCAATCAGAGACCGGCGGGGATTCTTGTGACGGTCACCGCACTTAGATAAGATCGTGCGCGCCGTGGAGCATCACACTCCTCTCACTGTACTGACATGGAAGGTTGCTGCTGCGGGGTGATAGGTTTCTGAAGAATGATTTTTACACAGCGATTATTGTTTGGGTGTCTAAGCTTGTCTCGAGAACTGTTCTCTGAATGTTTATATATTCTGATTTTTGGGGTAATTGGATCTGAAATCAGTGTGCGTCCACTTGCAGTGATTATACACTTCAATATCCCAAGTGGGATTCTAAGCAGTTCTGATGTATTCATTTAAAGAAACAGCGTTTTTACTATACAAATTACCACTTCATTTTTGGCATGCTCAATTCTATTGCGCAATTTTACATCCAGGGGTTAATTAAAGCGTTGTTTGGTGGTGTGCTGACAAAAATAACGTCTTTTTCCAACGCCAAAATATATATTTTTTTTTGGTAGCTAATTCACAAGCAAAGGGTTAATTACAATTTTAACTTTGGTGTGTGGCGTAAGAACATACGCCATTGTAACAGCTACAAGCTACTAGTTTGTGGTGGCTCCAATTCTATTTGCGCAATGTTACAACCAGGGGCTCTTATTAAGCGTTGTTTTTTTTGCTGGTAGTGCTGACAAATATAAACCGTCTTTTTCAACGGCAAATATATATATTTTTTTTTGTGTAGCCTAATTACAAGCAAAGGTTAATTACCAATTTTATTCTTGTTTGTGTGGCCGTAGAAATTACCCATTGTAACACGCTACAAAGCTACTAGTTGTGGTGGCGCAATTCTATGGCAAATTAATCAGGGGTTCATAAAGCGTTGTTTTGCTGGTGTGCTGCACAAAAATAAACCGGTTCTTTTTTCAACGCAATATATATATTATTTTTTTTTTGGTCGCCTAATTCACAAGCAAAGGTTTAATTACAATTTTATCTTTGTTGTGTGGGTAGAAAATACGCCATTGTAAACCGCTACAAAGCTACTGTTTGTGGTGGCTCAATTTATTGCGCATTTACATCAGTGGGTTAATTAAGCATTGGTTTTGCTGGTGTGCTGACAAAAATAAACCGTTTTTTCAACGCAAATATATATTTTTTTTTTGGTAGCCGTAATTCACAAAGCAAGGTTCATTAAATTTTATTCTCTTGTTGTGTGGGTAGAAAACTACACCATTGTAACACGCATCTAAGTACTAGTTTGGTGGTTGGCTCAATTCTATTGCGCAATTTCATCAGGGGTTAATTAAGCGTTGTTTGTGCTGTGCTGACAAAAATAAACGTCTTTTTCAACCACCGAAATATATACATTTTTCTTGTAGATAATTCACAAGCGAAGGTTAATTATAGCTGTTTGCGCTTTTACATTTAGTAAAAACACAGTGCTTGTAAACGACACATACAAGTAAATTTTCCTGGCATTTGTGGGAGCGCAATTTATATCAAGGGTTTACCAAGATGGTTACTGGGTTCAATTTGGAGTCAAACACAGGGTGTTATTTATCCATATCCAGATCGCTTCATCAAAACAGTTGTCTGTACATTTTTAGAAAAAAAAAAACAAAAAAAAAAAAACAAAAAAAAACAAAAAAACCACACAAAAACAAAAAAAATATAACAAAAACAAAAAAAAAAAAAAAAAAAAAAAAAAAACAAAAAAAAAAAAAAAAAAAAAAAACAAAAAAAAACAAAAAAAAAAAAAAAAAAAAAAAAAAACAACAGGTATGTCAGACAGAGAGGTGGCACGGGCTCTGCTACTGCGATGGCAGTGGCACACACATTTCTTGAACAGGGCCCAGGTCGCGCACAGCAAGGGGACGTCGCAGCAGGGGTCATCGGTGCGGCACAAACTGCCGTGTCATCTAGCGGCGTGTGTTGTTCAGCAAACACGGGTTTTGATAGGTTGACTAGGTATCCTCTTCATCAGCTGACATCTGGACAACCCCAGCCAAGAGTCGGTGGGAACCTCAGCAAAACTTAGTTGCATGGGGGAGCGGCTCGGTAGCGGTCCTCACCTGTCCTCAGCCCGCCTCTGTCCATCCAGTTCCCTCAGCAGAGGATATACTATGTGGTCTGGCTCTGCGCCACTATATAGCGAGGCATGAACAATTTGAGGTGGGGCCTAGTCAGCAGCACTTGGCAGCGAAGAATGGGGCCAATATTCCAGTTGTTGCAGTAGGCGGACAAGTATCGATGTGGAGTTGTGGCATGGGCGGGTACCATGTGGTGGAGGTAGCCTGGCTTACAAGAACGGTGATGAGGACAGTAGTGACGATGAAACACAAATAGATGATGATGTAGCCGACCGCACCTGGCCGCCGGGCGACGCACGGGCTTCATCAGCGTCAGGAGAAGTGCGCGTCAAGCTTGCGCGTCAGGCAGCGGCGAGCCAGTCAAGTGGGTGTGTGTGGCCGGTGTGATGTCAGGCAGGGTAGCAGCAGTGTGAGGTTCGGGAGCCCAAGCGGCCACGGGGTAGAAAACGCTTCGCGGCCAAAGACAGTAGCGGCACGGGGCTCAGCGAACGGCAGCGGCGGGGCAGTAGTCACTCAGTGCGGTGCGGTTGGCGGTGTTAAACTCAGCTACTCTGGCGGTGTGGCAGTTTCTTTGCTAAGGACACGGAGGAGCCGAATATGGAGTATATGTAGGAATCTTGTGGCAGGAAAGTGAAGGTGGCCAGGGAGAAGTTGGCACAACGGCCCCTGCGTCAACACATGCAGCCGTCACCATCGGTGGGCTGGGAGAAAGTGGCTCAGATGTGTTGGTACATACTGCCGCTGCCAAGGCCGCCAGCAGCGGCCGAGTTGCACGTATCCATTTCAGCCGTCAAGGCTCACACCTCTGCATAAGGCAGCTGTTGTTTCTCTTTGACATCTCTCCCGTTCCAGATGCTCCTGCTCCTCTCTATCCTGGCGGCAGCCGTGTTCAGAGAGGCGATTGTAACGAGGACAACAGTATGCGTCCAACATCCTAAGGTGCAGCAGCTGACCGTGCTCCTGTCCAGAGTTGTCGGTACTGCAGTCCCTCCCCTTGCCAATGGTGGATCTGCACCATTAGAGAACTAATGGTTGTGCCGAGCCGAGATGGAGAGTTCAAGCCGTAATTCTTTTCAAAAAGGCTAGTCACCAGACTTCATAAATATGTAGAACAGATTAGTGGGTCAAGTCCTTGAGCTTATGGTTTGTTCCAATGGTACACGGCAGCGCGGTCGTCTGGGAGCTGTATACTACTGTCAGGGCCAGTACTTGTCCGTTTACGGCCCCTGGTGAATGTGCTTCCTGCCCAGGCACACCAACAACTTGGACAGGTGACCCGCTTTCCTCCTCCCGTTGTCAAACTGCTGCTCCCATGCGCCAATGTCCGCCTCCTCCATCCTCCCACTACACCACCTATCTCAGCCTCCACAAAGTACTGCTCCATCATACTCACTGTGTAGGGCACAGCGGTGTCACGCGTTCTACACCTAGCTTGCCTCGGCGAACGAAGTCACACAGGGGAGAACAAAAAACGCTCCGCAGTATGCTAGCAAGGAATCGAAGGATGTGTGGTTTTCCGCGCCGAAACTGCAATCGGAACCATGGTTGACGGACTAAATGGGAGGAAAACATGGTGTACGCGCGTGCACGAGGAGGGATGGTCCATGCGCCCTGCATGGCGCAGTGTTCAATCTGGTTGTAAAAAGGTTCCTGACGTCTTCCACCGCTTTCGAACATTCTGGAAAATGGCCAGGAAACTGTGCATGCACTTTATCCATTCGTACAAAGCCAGAAACACCCTCCTCGAGTTGCAGCGCAGAACGGCCTCCCACAACACGCTCTGATATGCGACATGTTTCACCCGCATGGAATTCCGAGCTGCACATGTTGGACCGACTGTATGAACAAGATAGGGCCATATTTTTTTTAAAAAAAAAAAAAAAAAAAAAAACAAAAAAAAAAAAAAAAAAAAAAAAAAAAAAAAAAAAAAAAAAAAAAAAAAAAAAAAAAAAAAAAAAAAAAAAAACAAAAAAAAAACGGGATTTTTTGTATGATTCCAGGCAGACAGAAGTACTCCCTGTGTAAACTTTTGATGTCAGCAGTGGCAGCTCATGCGTGACACTGCCGTTTGTTGAGGCATTCGAGGAGCCAAGTTATTTGTCAGTCGCCAGGGACTACGGGATGAATAAACGTCATTCACTGCCTTCCATGTCCCTGGAACAGATGCTGATAATCTGTCTGGGCGGGGGACTGGAGATGGGGCGATCTACATTCGTGGCCACAAGTCCCGCGTAGGGGACTGAAATGGAGGAGGAGGAGGAGGAGGGACATGGGAGCAGAAGCATTGTCTGGTGAAATGAGTGGATTTTTACCCAGGTGACAAGAGAGGAGAGAGCAGGACCAGCTGGAGGAGGTGGATGGAGATGAGGAAAGACGACGGCAGAAAATGACTTCCAAGCAACGTGGCAGTATACAGTGGAAATGGAGGCAGGGAGCCCTCGGAGTCATTGTGAGATGTCCCGCAGCATGCTTATTTGGCCTGGTAGAGACAGCCGAAATAGGCGCATTCCGGCAGAGGGATGACTTCTGGCTTCCCACCCTATTGGACCCTCGCTACCGGTCCAAAAATGGGAGCCCTTCTTTCCCGCTATGGAGAGGAGACAACTCTAATACTTGGGAAATCCTCCGTATCATTTGGCCGCTGCCTATGTGCGGGCAATCGTCCCTCCTCTGACAGGTCAGGTCGGGGGGTTCTCAGCCTCACTTAATACTGCCGCGGCTGTGAGGGGGAAGGTGGGGGGGGTAGTACAGTACAGCTCATCTGCAGTAACATAAGTTGGAGTCACTAATGAGCAGCTTCCTTCACCCGCCTAGTGACGGAGGGGCGTCACCAGCTGCAGCAAGCAGGCAGGGACATGGAGCATTTTCCTGACCAAAACAGGTTGTGGCCTACTTGGGACAGCACTCTGCCACCCCAGTTAGAAGATCCGCTGGAACTACTGGGCAGCATACTGGATGTGTGCGCAACTTAGCCGAGTTTGCAGTGGTGAAGCTGTCCTGCCCGGCCAGTAGTGTGGATCAGCGCGGGTGTTGTTCAGTGCGGCGGGGGCCATCGTTACAAGGAGAACTGCTTGTCAACGGGAACATGTTGAACGACCAGACCTTTGTCCCAAGATGAATCGGCGTGATCGGCCAGGATTTCCACACTACCAATGCCTTAGGCGTCAGTCTGGGTTCAACTACCTGCCTCAGCCCTATTCTGTTGCCGCCACCCGCTGATGCCACCATCTGCTGATAGTTTCTCCATCTGCCTACCTCACCGTCTTTACAGGACTGGTATAGCCTCCCACCTCTAACACTCTGTCATTGTGCCACTCTATGTGCTCATGTGCTGCTGCTGTTGCTGGTTGCCGTGACTTCCACACTGTGTCATTGTGCCACTCTGCGGCTGGTACTGTTTTGCACCTCCAGAACTGTCATTTGTGCCACTCTCTGACCTCATGCCGTTGCTCCTGTCATCACCTCCACTCTCTGTCATTGTGCCACTGGCTGACCTCATGCTGCTGCCGCCGTGACCTCCGCTCTCAGACATGGTGCCGCTCTGTGGCCTAATACTAGTTTGCCACCTGCAGAATGTCATTGTGCCACTCTCTGACCTCATGCGGCTGCTAGAGAATACAGTCGTGCCCTCCACACTGTGTCCTATTGCCACTGTCTCGACATCTTGCTGCTGCCGTGGCTGCTGCCGTGCCCTCCACACTGTGGCCTACTCCTGTTTTTTGCCACCTCCAGAATTTGTCATTGTGCATGTCTGTCCTCATGCTGCTGATGTGTCTGCTGCAGTGCCCTCCACACTGTGTCATTGTGCCACTGTCTGACCTTTATTGCTGCTGCTGTTGCTCCTGCCGTTGCCCTCCACACTGTGGTCATTGTCCACTCTTTGCTCCTACTCCTTCTTTTGCCAGCTCCAGAATTTGTCTTTGTTGCCACTGCATGACTCATGCTGCTGCCACCGTGACCTCCACACTGTGTCCATTGTGCCACTCTGCGGCCTGGTCCTGTTTTGCCCCTTCCAGCCTGTCATTGTGCCACTGTCTGACCTCATGCTGCTGTGGCTGCCGCCGTCACCGCCACACTCTGTCACTAATGGTGCACCTGAGCTTCAGTTTGTTTTTTCAGCTTTTGCTGCCTGACTTTATCAGGCTGACGTTCCTGCTTCAGTTTTTGGGTCGTTTTGCCCCCATAAGTGCCCAGGCATTTTTTTAGTGAAGCGATTCTAAGGCTGCGGCCAGTCATTTGCGTGTCTTCTAAAACACAAACATTTATGAAGACCAAACCAAGCTTCCTCTGCATATTTAAGCATGGCACAACGTTCTTACAGCACCCTGCAGGCTCTGGGCTGCTGGAAATAGCTGTTTTTTAACGTGATTCGTGCCGAAGTACTTCGGACCGAAACGAATTTTGTCGGAAAATTCGGCGAAGTGACCGAACCGAATTTTTGAGAAATTCGCCCATCTCTAGCTGTGATGTTTGCACGAGATGTAACTTAGTTCAGGGTACATGGTTCCACATGGTTTGGGAGTGCCCAGTTTTGCAATCTTTTTTGGTTAAGGTCCATCGTTTCATTAACCCCTTAACCCTTTAAGGTCTAAGCCTGTTTTGTAGTTAAGGACCAAGCCCTTTTTTTCAAATCTGACATTGTGTCACTTTAATCTGGGAATAACTTTTCAATACTTTTAACCTATCCATGTGTTTCAGAGATTGTTCTTGTGAAAATTGTGCTTTAAATTTTAGCCAATTTAATTTTGGTCAATTAATCTTTTGTTTAGGTGTGAAAATATCGAATGTTGTTGAAAAATTTGGAAAAATTTGCCATTTTCAAAGTTTAAAAATTTCTGTGTGCAAGCACATAGTCATTACCAAACAAAGTAGGAAATAATGAACTTTACCATATGTCTACTTTGTGTTTGGCATGATTTTTTAAAATCCTATTATTTTTTAAGACATTTGGTGGGTTTTGGGAAATTTAGTAGCAAATTTTAATTTTTTTCAAGAAAAAATTTTTGCAAAACAGTTTTTTTTTTGGGAACCAGGCACTTCTGATTTTGGTTTTAGGGGCTTGTATTTTAAAAAACCCCCAAAAATGACTCCATTCATAAATACACCCCTTAACTAGTCAAAACAGCATTTGGGGGGGGGGGGGGATTAACCCTCAGTATTTAGCAGAAATTTAAATGAAAAGCGAAGGGAAAATTTGACAATTTTAATTTTTTTTTGGGCAGATTTACATTTTTGTTCATTATTCATTGGAACCCCCGAGTTTTTCCCAAGAAACGCAACTCAATAATGATTCTACTTTTGCAGTTTTTAAAAATAGCCCCTTGTGGCCCATATCGCTTTTTGACTCTTCCACGGGCCCAAAATTGAAGGCCACCTTTTTGTTTTAGAATATTTTTCAGGTTTTTATTGGGTAGGAGGGCAGTGACAGATGTGGGAACAAAAGTTAAAAAACGTTTTTTTAAACTGATCAACAGCTATAACAATAGGTAGGGGAACAGGGACTTGGAATGAAAAGGTAATTTTTTTTGTGTTTTTTTCCTGAGAGCCAGTGTGATCATGGCAGAAAAATTGCGTAACTTGAAAAGGGGAAACTGTTGATCAGGGCAGCTGCCAAAATAGTCACAGGGGCATTGAAGTGATTAGGCAGGGAGGGGTTAATAAAGTATTTCAGGCTGTGACAGCCCAGAAAAGCAGCACAGGGCACTAGGACCAGCACAGAAAAACGATCTCCCACCTCTTCAAGAACAGAGCCGGGACTTGATCGCTGTATTGTTGGGTCAGCAACTGACTGACCAATCCCACGATCCGGGGGATTTATCACCTCTGTGTAGCTGTTAATTAGTGTCGAAACAGCAATTTTCATAGAGCTTTCATCTTATCTCTGCAAGGGAGACAGAAAGCTTTCAAGACATTTCCGGCCCCCCCATAGTCATTAACAGGCGTGAACCATGATGTACAGGAAAGCCTTAAAGGGTTTAAAGGGCCCAGCCAGTTTGGCCTTCCTGCACAGCCCTTTTTGAAGTTGGCATGGTTTACTTTTTGTGAGAAAACTTTTTTTACACTTTTACCTATCCCTGGGGGTTCAGAGATTTTTTTTCGAGACCAATTGGGGGACATGTATGATCGGGATTGCGCCTCTTTTCTGGCGAAAACTGGCCCCCCACCGCCTAAAACCCCCGTCGGACGCGGGGGTCGATGTTTTGGCGAACCCTTTGCCACTTTCGGCTGCCCTATGTAACGAGCGGCGCGCCGACCGTTCCCCGGCTGCGGCTCCGCTCGCTCCCCCGGCCCCCGTTTTCGTGTGGCCGCGGGCGAGTTGGCGGAGCGGTCCGTAGGTCCGGTCCCGTGGCCGTGCGGTCGTCCGCGGTACATAACAGCTTACTGAACCCCGCTCTGACGTCCTGCGCGCTCGTCACGGCCGTTCGGGCGCGCCTCCCGACCCCCTAAGGCGCAGCCAGCGCGCCAGTCTCCTCTCTCTAAAAGGGCCAGTGCGCCGGTAATTGGCTTGGTTACCGGTCACTTGACCCATATATTGGCTCCGCCTCCAGTCAGTCCTCTGCCGGATCTTTAGTGCCATCCTGGCCTTTAGAGAAAAGCGCCTTGTCCTAATAGCCTCTAGCCTGTGTACCAGACCGACTCGCCTCCTGTTTTCCTGGCCACGAACCTCTGCCCCTGTCCTGAGCTATTGCCTGTTCCCAGACCACATCCTCCAGCCCAGACGATTCTGTACCACGCTTATCCTTGGCACCACCCGCAAGCAAGTCCTGCCAGTGGAAACGACCTGGTAGTTCTCCGCCGCAGCAAGTCCGTATCCCGCTTTTGCGGTGCGGGGGCCTCTGGTGAAAACCGGGTTCCTACTTAGTATTCCGTTCCCTGGCGGTGGGCTTCCACCTCGCTTGCGGTGCCCAGCGGATCCACTACCACTAGCCGTTACAGTAAGATCCGGCCAATGGATCCCGCCAAGGTGCCTCTGTGTCCTCTAGCCTGGAGAAGAGCTGGGACCTTGCCTGCCGGCAGTCGTCGCGCAACAGATCCACGTCAAATTGAGCGACAACAGGCTCAGCAGTTGTGACCAGTAACCGCCATGTATTTACAGCAACTCCTGGCGGAACCAGCCAACCACCATCTGGTGGTCTACACCGCCTCCCCGTCGCCCCGGCCGCAACAGGTGGGATCCTAAGCTTCGTTTACCGCTACCGTCCAAGTTTATGAAGGGGACTCCAATCAGTGCCGAGGCTATCATCACTCAGTGCTCAAGTGCACATTGAATTAATGCGGACCATTTCCCTACGGAGCGTTCTAAATGGCTTTTCGTGGTCAGCCTGCTTTCCCCGGAAGGCCTTAGCATGGGCCACCACCTCTGTGGGATCGGAACGACCCTGTTACAACGATCTGCAGTCCTTCTCAGGAGTTTTCCGCAGTGTTTTTGAGGAACCGTGCCCGGGCAATCCTCCTGACCGAAGTGACTGCCCTCCTCACTCTGTGCCGGCCAGGGATACTCGTCGGTTGGAGACTACGCAGTTGCTGTTCCGCTCACTAGACTCCAGAATTATCCTGGAACGAGGCTGCCTTGTGCGTATAGTACCTTACAAGGGGTCCTCTCGAGTAGGATTAAGGATGTGCAGGCCGCAAGATACATCCCCGTCCTCGTTCTTATTAAGCGGGCCTAATTCAGTTTGGAGCTACCCGCATTGACGTGCTTTTCACCGAGAGGCAAGAGGGAGCTCCGGCAGGGAACGAGATGGGAGCACGTCCACCGCCGGTATCCCCTCGCCTTGCTCCCGTTTTCCAGAGACAACCTACGCAGACCCGCACCACTCTCTTTTGAGGAGCCCATGCAGGTCGACAAGGGTACATCACTCAGATACAAGAACTTTGGCCCTACGTCGGTCTGGCAACCTGTGCCTCTACTGTAGTCAGTCCTAAAGCACTTCTTCACGGAGGAATTGTCCCCAAACGCCCCAAAACGTCCGGGAACTCGCGCACTAGGGTTCGTGGGGAAGAGGACGTCCCCAGGTGCAAATTCCCTCCTCTCCACGCATGAGCTGCCTGTTTCAACACAGAGACAGATGCTGGTCACACCTTCCAGACCTCCCCCCACCCGCCTTCTTATGGACTCTTGGCTCGGCCGGGAACTTATATTCATCCTCCTTGGTGTCGCTAGTACCGTCTTCCGGTGGTCCAGGTTGGAAAAACCCTGGTTATCGCCTCGGTCAGCGGCGAGCTGCTAAGCGTAACACTATAACAGTAAATCACCAGCCACTGTCTTTTCAGGCGTGGGAGTTTTGCATAAGGAGAAAGATCGCCTTCTATGTTCTGCCACGCTCTTCCTCGGCGCTTCTTCTCGTGACTTCCGTGGTGCGACTCCACTCTCCCACGTCTAGAGCTGGACGTCGGGTTAACTCACTCGCTGGGGCCCCAACTGCCTGAGCCGTTGTCTGGTGGCTCCCCCCCTTCGCCCGTGTCCTAACACGTCTCTCGCAACGGGCCCCCCGCGAACCGTTGTCCGGCCTGCCCCGAATACCATGGGTTCACCCGTTGTCTTTTCGGAACAGAAGCGGATATCCGTTCCCTCCTCATCGACCTTATGACTGACCGATCGAGCTACGGCCTGGTGGCCAGGCCCCCCCCCGGTGCCGAGTCTATCCCTTGCCGTCTCCCCGAACTCACAGCTATGTCCGAAGATAATCCGAAAAACCTCCAGAAGGGGTTTCATATGGAGATCCTCCTCTCCCGCGGGGCGGGATTCTTCTTCGTTGTAACGAAGGACGGCACCCCAGCGACCCTTGCCCTTGATTATCGGGGGTCTATAATAAGATCACGAGTGAAAGAATCGGTATCCTCTGCCTTTGATTCCTGTTGCTCTTGATCGCCCTACGTGTTGCGAAGATCTTCTCCCAAATATGGACTTAATGGGAGCCTAGAATGTTCAACCGCATCGGGAGGGGCGATGAGTGGAAGACGGCATTAACGACCAGAGACGGGCACTACCTCTAATACTGGTCAGCCATTCGCGCCCTTTGCATGCCCAGACCGTCTCCAGGATTCGTGAAACGCAGACATCTTCAGGGTTCTCTTGTAAAACGTGTGTCGGTAGTGACCTGGAAGACATCTTGGTATAAACTCTTCTGACTTGGAGACCCACCGTGTTTCATGTCCGTCCAGGTTCTGAGTCGCCATTCCGGTGCCAACCGGCCTATACGCCAATTGGAAAAGTGCATTTTTCAATCTTCCAGCCTGCCTTTCTTGGGATATATTATCTCGGACCAAGGTTGCGATGGACCCAGCCAAGCGTGCCGCTGTACCTTCAATGGCCTCGCCCAGTTGGTCTTCGGAGCTATACAACGCTTTCCGGGGATTTTCTGCTGTAGATTATTACCCGGCAATTCCAACCCACACTTCTCCACACGGGTGGCAACCCATTGTGGCGCTCACGAGAAAGAACGCTAACCGTCCGCGAAGCCTGGCCACCCGAAGCCGAGGAGGCATTCTCGAGTTTGAAGTCTGCCTTCGCCTACCGCTTCCATCCTGTCACTGCCGACCCCACTGAAGCGCCGTTAGCACTTGTGAAGTGACGCCTCATCGGTCGGGTCTGTGGCGGTTCTCACGCAAAAGGGCCAAGCAGGGAGAACGGTCACCTGCGGCTTGTCTTGTTTCCAAAACTTTTCTCACCGGCGGAAAGAACTATATCGATCGGAGACCGGGATTGTTTAGCCATCAAGCTAGCCTGGCAGGAATGGCGTTATTTACAGAGGGTGCTCGGCATCCATCAGTATCTCCTCTGACCCCAAAAATCTCCAGATTCCATCCAGAACGGCCAGCGACTCAATCCACGCCAAGCTAGATGGTCCCTCTTTTTCCTCCCGATTCGATTTCCCTAATCCACTTCCGTCCGGCGGAGAAGAAGTGTGAAGGCGGGATGCTTGTCTCGCTAGGCTTCTGATGAGGTTTGGAGAGGAAAGTCCCCGGAGACATAGTGAACCATCCGGAGCGTCTTGTCCTCTTCAGCCCCTGTTGACGCTCCGCATGTCCCGCCAGGAAGACATATGTGGTCCCGCCCATCCGCCAGACATATCCTGACGTGGGGGCACTGCTCTTTGGTGGCTGGACACCCTGGACGCCCCGGCGCCCGAAAACCCATCCCTTAACTCACGGGTGTCTACTGGTGGCCAGACCTTGCTAAGGACGTTAAAGAGAATTTGTTGAGGCCTGTACCACCTGTGCCCGTAACAAACACCTCGTCAAAGGCCTGTCGGTCTCCTGCATCCCCTGCCCATCCCTACTACCCCTGGTCGCATGTGGCGATGGATTTGTATAACCGATCTTCCCCCCATCCCTCTGGTAACAGGACCGTGATCTGGTATTTATCAAGTATCGTTTTTCTAAGATGGAGTGGGGCTGTTCCACATTATTTGTCCCCACTGACGGGTCTGCCCTCGCCCCGCGCCTGGCTAACCTATTTTTTCACCACATTTTTTGCCTTCACGGATGCCTCCTGCAGATCGTCTTCTGACCGAGGTGGTCCCGTTGTCTCCAAATTCTGGCGGTCCCTCTGTTCCCCTGCTCAGGTTAAGCATTGTTTTTTTTCCTCGGCCTATCACCCCAGACTAATGGCCAAGTAAGAGGGTTAACCAGGTCTTGGGGACCTACTTTTGCGCCACTTTAGCCTCGGCGCGCCAGAAATGACTGGGCTGACCGGTACTCCCATGGGCAGAATTTTCCTACAATTCCCGAGATTCCGAGTCCAGCGGGGGGCCTCCCCTTTCTATCTTGTGTACGGCCTGCACCCCGCCCTCCTCTCCCACAGCCCCCTCAGTCCGAATGTCCCCTTGCGCAGATACACTGGTCCGCGACATAAAGACTATTATGCCCCTGACCCCGCCAGCCCTTTGCCCGGCTTCGGGCACGCATGAAAGCTCAGGCGGATAAAAGGAAGGAGTCCACCTTCCAATTTTTTTCTCCCCCCCCCCCTGGCGATAAAGTTTGTCTGTCTGCCAAATATGTCCAGCATAAGATCCTCCCAATCTATAACTGGGTCCCCGCTACGTAAGGCCCTTTTGATGAGCTTAGACGTCTAAACCCGGTGCCAATAAACTCCGGCGCCCGTCCTCCGCATGCGCATCCCGAAATCCATTCATTAGTCGCATCCTCTCCTCTCAAACACCCAAGTCATTAAACCGTTTTTTCTCGTAATGCTGCTCCTCCCATACCCCGGCAGCGATGCTCCTAAATGGTATTCCTCGAGAAAGAGATCTTGGATATAGAGGGTGTCCGAGGGGGCAAAGCTTTACTTTCTCATCGAGGAAGGGTTTCGGCCCGCGAGAGAGGTCAGGAGCCGGAAGGGAAACATTTCTGGACCGTCAACTTGTTCTGGAGATTCCGCCGTTGCTGGGAATAGGGGGAGGCCCCTAAGGGGGGGGGGTTGGGGTGGGTGGGGGGGGTTAACGTCACGAGCGGCGCCGCCGGCCGTTACCCCGGGCTGCGGCTTCTCCGCTCGCTCCCCGCCCCGATTCGTGTGTCGCGGGCGAGTGGCGGTGTCGGTCCGTGGTGTCCGGCTCCGTGGCCGCGCTCGTCCCGCGGTACATAACAGCGTACCTGACCCCGCTCCTGAACTCCAGGGCGCGCTCGTCACGCCGTCGATGCGCGCTTTCCCCCGGTTCCCCTAAGGCCGCGCCTCGCGGCCAATCTCCCTCTCTTAAAGGGCCAGTGCCCGGTAATTGGCTGGTTACCGGTCACTGACCCTATAAATTGATGGGCTCCGCCTCCGCAGTCCTCTGCCGGGAGAAATCTTTTAGTGCTCCGTGCCTTTAGAGAAAGCGTCCGTTGGTCTAGTTTTTTGCCTCTACTTGTACCATACCGTCCGCTCCTGTTTCCTGACCAACGAACCTCTGCCGCCTGTCCTGACGCTATTGCCTGTCCCTGACCACGGCCTCAGCCTCACGAGATTCTGTACCACGCTTATCCTGCTACCGACCGCAAGCAAGTCCCGCCAGTGGAAACGACCTGGTAGTCTCTCACGCCTGCACAAGTCCGATCCCGCTTTGCGGCGGGCTCAGTGAAAACCGGGTTCGACTTAGATTCCGTTCCCTGGCGTGGGCTTCCACCAGCGCTTGCGGTGGCCCAGCGGATCCACTACCACTGCCGTTACAGCCTAACAAGAAGGGGCGTGCACTGGGGGCGGTGTGGGCGTTCTGGGGCGGGACGCACCACATTCGAATAGTCCTATGGCAATGTAGGAATGCCGATCGTCAAAGTGGAGGTGCATCAGCCGCTCCGACAGGCAGACCTCGTTGAATGTGGTCCTACTGAGCAGGAGGAGGCGAAGTGAATGCTAAGAACGTAATGGAATTGTGTAAAAATGTGCTCTAGGTCAACATTACAATAATAAAAAAAGATATTGCGTATAAAAGTTATTTCATTATAAACATAAATATAAAATTGTCTAAAAACAATAAAATGGATCGAAAAAGTTGATCATTTAAAATTAAAGAAAAATATAAATAAGATCGCAAAAGAATACATCTCAACACCTCTCAATCCTTGAGACCTTGAGTATGATTCAAAAAATCGTTTTTATTAGGTGTAAACATTATCTGAAAAAGAGCTCAAACCTTCTTTACTATAAACATGCATAAATAAAATCACTAAGAACGCGTTTGTCACCATGACGGGCGCAACATCAGGAATTGGGATATTGCAAATTGCCGGGAAATACAGTAATTCTAAATTCTGTTTGCGCTACCTCATTGTGGTCGGCATAAAACAGCCAAACAAATAGAGCGACAGTGAACCATTTTTATTAACCTATGGAGTAGTATTGACTCATCAAATGAAAAGGCGGTACAGTTCAAAATACAGTAAATGGGTGTAACGAAAATAAAAGAAATAAAAATGAATTCATTGAATCATATTATTTGTTTATTTTCGTTACACCCATATTAATTGTTTAAATTTTTAATATACAGATCGGTACTATAGTCGTGAGTCTAATCATTTTATGTCTGCCATGAACAGTTTAATTATAGATAGCATTAGAATAACCCATAAAGACGTCGCTCGCGTCTCACCATTGCCCAAATAATCGCGCATCTTTTAAAACTGAGACCAATCACAAACAGAGCTCGCTCTGCATTTCTTTTCCCCATAAACTCTATGAGGATAAGGTAGCGCAACTCCGCTGATTTAGGCTAAGCAGACGAGCCCCGTCATCCCCCCACCAATTCAGTACTAGAATAATTCCCATAGACAGTAATAACTTTTAGGGCGGCCCTTCTACGGCCCTTCTTTCTACACCCAAAATCGCATGCACTAACATAAGATTGGTGGATTCATATCTGCCGTCTGGTCTCAACCAATCAGTTCTCCATACCCCTTCTATGAGAAATTAATTAGACATAAACTGTACTTGCCCCGATCTGTCCATAGACTACAATGGGACAAAGTAGCTCTTGCTCTGATTGTCGGGATAGCAAAGCCCCCACCTACTTTCAACCATCAGGCTCTTTTCTGCATTTTTTTTTTTTTTAACTTTTTTTTTGTTTTTATTTTTACTGTATTTTGGACTGTGCCCGCCTTTCATTGATTGTCAATACTTCTCCATAGGTTAAATGGGATCACTGCTGTCGCTCCAAATCTGATTGGTTGTGGTTTCTTCGTCGACCAATGAAGAAAAGGCTACAGAATTTGAATTACTGTCTTCCCGGCAAATATTTCAATATCCCAATTTCTGCTGTGCGCGCCGGTCATGCTAGAAATGCGATAACTCTGGATTTGGTTTTATTTTGTCGGAGTTAATATCACCAACCTAAGGTATCAGAATAACTCCCTCCTATACTAATACCATACAAACAAATTTTGATGTTTTATATAAGGTATTATCAGAAGAAACGAGCCGTCTATCATCCTTTTCACTGTCTTGGATAGCGAGAATAAACCTCACTAAAATGTTATTACTTTCCCCCCCGTATTTCTATAAATTGTTATCAAGAGCTTTGCCTTAATTATTCCCCTCAAAATTATACTTCGAAATATACAAACACTGTTTTTGTAGACTATCTGGAAGGAAAAACATCCTAGATGTAAACAGCAACACTTGTTCCACTAATATAAAGAAGGTGGGAATGTCGGGGTCCCAAATCTGAAACTTTAAAACATAGCCTCGGTTCTAGAACCCCTGGTAACTTTTAGAGGGCCCCAGAATACTCATCATTGTCCCCAGATGGAAAATGCTTCTCAGCTCCTTTTTCCATCAATGACCTATTTCTAGCGGAATTATTGGGCCTTAAGTTTCCCTTTCCCCCCTTTCCTTCTCCCCAACATGCAACGAGCTTGGTCACCCCAATTTTTAAAACAAATAATTGGGTCCTTTTGTCCAAACTAAGTTTTCTATACTTTTTTTCTTTTGGGCCCACCAAACTCTCATTGAATAACGACTCACGGGGAACTGAATAGGTCAACTGTTTGAAAATAAGGTTTTTAACCCCCTTTACGAAATAAGTCAGTTTGCACAGATCGCAAAAATTTTCTACAAATACTTACAAGTTAGACACTTTTTTAAGATGCGAATTGATTCAACGAATGGAATTCATTTAAAATTTCAGGAAAACTTGGGTTCGGAACGAACGAACTTTGGGGTACTGGGGTTGAACGAATTGTCTTTTGATTAAAAAAAAATGGCTGCGAGCACAGGGCGCTACAGGGGGGCAAAGCCCCGGGGAGGAAAAAGGGGGGCATACCGCATGACATTGCAAGGAGAAGCCAATCAGAGACCGGGCGGGATCTGTACGTCACCGCACTAATAAGTTCCGGGCGCGACGCCGGGGACCACCTCCCTCACTGTGCCATCGGGGAAAGGGGTGCTGCCGGGGCTGATAGTCTTACGAAGAATTTATTTTTTTATAGCGATTTCTTGGGGGGGTCTCAGCTTTCTCAAAACTTTCTCTTAAAGTTCTAATTCTAATTTTTTGGGGGTATTGGTCGAAATCCATGGGGGCGTCCACTGCACTGCATATCCATCAATATCCAAGTGGGATCTAAGCCAGTCCTGTTGTATCATTTAAAGAAACACGTTTAACAATACAAATACCACTTTTATTTTTGGCTGCCCTTCTATTGCGCAATTTACATCCCGGGGTTAAATTAAGGTTGTTTTTTCTGTGTGCTGACCCCCCAAAAAACCGTCTTTTCAATGCCAAAATAATAAATTTTTCCCCATAGCCTAATTCACAAGCAAAGGTTAATTCCCAACTGTATCTTTGTTGTGTGGTAAAAAACACGCAATTTTTAACAGGGCTAAAAAAGTTTTATTTTGTGGGGCTAAATTTCCCTTTTGGCAAAAATTTACATCCAGGGGTTTAATTAAGCTTTTGTTTTGCTGGTGTGCTGACCCAAGAAACGTCTTTTTCAACCCAAAATATAAAAATTTTTTCCCTGTGGGCCCAAATTCACAAGCAAAGGTTAATTACAACTGTATTCTTGTTGTGGGGCCGTAGAAAAACACGAATTTTGTAACACCTACAAAGCTACTATTTTGTGGGGCCCTCAATTTTTTTTGGGGCGCAATTTACATCCAAGGGTTAATTAACTTTTGTTTTGCTGGTTGCTTACAAAAAAAAAACCGTCTTTTTCAACGCCAAAATATAAAAATTTTTTCCCCTGTAGCCAAAGCTAAGGGAAAAAGGGTTAATTAAAACGTTTTCTCTTGTTGTTGGCGTAGAAAACACGCAATTGTAACACGTCCCAAAGCAAATATTTTTGTGCGGTAAATTCTTTGGCGAAATTTTTCATCCGGGGGGTTAATTAACTTGTTTTGCTGGTGTCCCTGACAAAAAAAAACCCGTCTTTTTTAAAAGGGCCAAAAATATAAAAATTTTTTCCCTGTACCCAAAATTTCCCAAAAGAAAAGGGTTTAATTACAACTGTACTTTTTGTTGTGGGGGCGTAAAAAAAAACCGCAATTTTTAAACGTTTACAAAGCTACAGTTTGTGCGGCTCAATTCTTTGGCGAAATTTACATCCGGGGTTAAATTAAGCGTTGTTTTTGCTGGTGTGCTGCCCAAAAAAAAAACCCCGTCTTTTTAACCGCCAAAATATATAAATTTTTCCTGTAGCCAAATTTCACAAGAAAAGGTTAATTACAACTTTTATCTCTTAATGTTGGCTAGAAAAAAGCAATTGTAACCGTTTAAAAAGTTTACTATTTTGTGGGGCTAAATTTCCCTTTGGCGCAATTTACTCCAGGGGTTAATTAAGCGTTGTTTTGCTGGTGTGCTGACAAAAAAAAAAACCGTTTTTTTTAAACGCCAAAATATAAAAAATTTTTTATGTAGCCAAAATTACAAGAAAGGGTTTAAATTTACAACTGAAATCTTTTGTTTGGGGCGTAGAAAAACACGAAATTGAAACACGCACAAAGCTACTATTTTGTGGGGGCCCCAATTTTTTGGGCGCTTTTAAACATCCGGGGGTTAAATTTAAAGGGCTTTGTTTTGCGGGTGTCCCTGCCCCCAAAAAAACCGTTTTTTTTCAACGCCAAAATATATAAATTTTTCCTGTACCTAATTCACAAGCAAAGGTTAATTACAACTGAAATCTTTGTTTCTGGCTAAAAAACAGCAAATTTTTAAACCGCTAAAAAAGCTACTATTTTTGTGCGGCTCAATTTTTTGGCCCGCAATTTTTTTCCGGGGTTAATTAAGCGTTTTTTTTGGGTGGTGTGCTGACAAAAAAAACTTTTTTTCAACGCCAAAATATATATTTTTTTTCCCCGGGTAGCCTAATTCATGCCGAAGGTTAATTAACCCTGTTTTTTTGTTTTTACATTTAGTAAAAAACCCCAGTTTTTTTAAAACGACACATACAAGAAATTTTTTTCCCTGGCCATTTGTGGAGCGCAATTTATATCCGGGTTTAAACCCAAGTTGTTATTTGGGGTTCATTTGGAGTAAAAAACCCGGGGTTGTAAAATTTTACCCCAATATAAGATATCATCAAAAAACAGTGTGTCACGGTTCACGCCGGGTCCCTGCTATGGACCCCCCCCGGGGGGGCCCCCTTTTCTGCGACACCCCGGGCCCCGGGGGGCCCCCCCCCCCCCCCCCCCCCCGGGGGCCCCCCCTTTTCCCCCCTCCCCCCCCCCCGGCCCCCCCCCCCCAAAAATTTTTTTTTTTAAAAACCCCTTTCCCTTTTTAAAGATTTTCCCCCCCCCTTTTTTTTTCCCCCCCCCCCCCTTTTTTTCCCCTTCCCGGGGGGCCCAACCCCAAAAATTACCCTTTGGGGGTTTTTTTCCCCCCCCCCCCCTTTCCCTTTTGGTTTGGGGAACCCCCCTTTTTTTTTTGGGGGCCCCCCCCTTTTTTTATTTTTTTCCCCCCCCCGGGGGAAATTCGGGGGGAAAAATTTCCCCCCAAAAATTTTTCCCCCCCCCCCGCCCGGGAAAGGCCCCTTGGGGCCCCCCCCCCATTTGCCCGGGGGTTTTTAAAACCCCCTTTTTTTCCCCCCGGGGGGGGAAAAAACCCCAAAGGGCCCCCCCCTTTTTTAAAAAAGGGGCCCAAAGGGGGGCCGGGCCTTTTTGGGGGGAACCCCCAAAATTTTGGAAAACCAAAAAAGGGGGGAATTTGGGGCCCCCCCTTTCCCCGGGGGGGGGGGTTTTTTTGGGGGTTTTCCCCCCCCCCCCCGGGGGTTTTTTTCCCCCCTTCCCCCCCCCCCCAAAAAAAAATTTAAAACCCCCCGGGGGGCGGCCCCGGGGCCCCCCCCCCCGGGGGGGGTTTTTCCCCCCCCAAAAGGGTTTTTCCCCCGGGGCCCCCAAAAAAACCCCCCCCCGGGGGGGGGGGGCAACCAAAAGGGGGGCCCCCCCCCTTTTTTAAGGGGGGAAAAAAAGGGGGAAATTTGGGGGGGTTTTTGGGGGGGCCCCCCCCCCCCCCCCCGGGGGGGCCCCCAAAATTTTTTTAAAAAGGGGGGGGAAAACCCCCCCCCCCTTTTAAAGGGGGGGGGCCCCCAAAAGGGGGGAAAAAAGGGGGGGGCCCCCCGGGCCCCCCCCCCCCCCCCAAAAAACCCCCAAAAAAACCCCCCCCCCATTAAAAAAAGGGGGGGGCCCCCCCCCCCCCCCCCCCGGGGGTTAAAAAAGGGGGGGGGGGGCCCCCCCCCTTTTGGGGGTTGGGGAAAAGGGGGGGGGGGGGGGCCCCCGGTCCCCCGGGTTACCAGGGGGGGAATTTAAAAGTTCAAGGGGGGGGGCCCCCCCCCCCCCCGGGGGAAAAACCCCCCCTTTTGGGGGGGCCCCCCCCCCCCCCAAAAAACCCCCCTTTTTTTTTTTCCCCCCCCCCGGAACCCCCCCCCCGGGGTGCTTTCTTGCGTAGGCGGAAAAAGTATAGATGTGGAAGTGGCAGGGGGAGGTCAGTTTGAGAGGCACCCTCGGCATACCAAGACCGGTATGAGGACAGCATGGGGATGAAACACAAAAGAGATGATGTAGCCGACCCCCTTGGGAGGGGGGTGAGGCAAGGGCTTCATCATGTCGGGAGAAAGAGGGGTAGCTTGCGCGTCAGGCAGCAGTGCAGCCAGCAAGTGGGTCGTGTGGCCGGGGGTCAGCAGGTAGCAGCAGTGTGAGGTCGGGACCAAGGGCCAGGGGGTAAAAAACCCGCTTCGCAGGTCCAACAAAGTAGCGGCACAGGGGGCTCAGCGGGGCAGCGGCGGCAGTAGTCACTCAGTGCGGGGGCGTTGGCGGTAAAATCCGATACTCGGCGTGTGGCAGTTCTTTCTAAGACCCCCGGAGGGCCGAATTGGGTTATGTAGAATTGGGGGGCGAAAGTGAAGCGTGGCCAGGGAGCTAAGTTGGCACCAGGGCCCCCTGCGTCAACCAGCGCGTCACCACCCGGGTGGCCGGGGAGAAACGTGGCTAGATGTGGGGTCCATCCGCCGCCGCAGCAACAGCAGCAGCAGCGCCCAGGGGCACGCATGCCTTTGCAGCCAGTAAGGCTCCACCACCTCTGCGAAGGGAGCTGTTCCCTTTGACATCATCCCCCCGGGTCCAGTGCCCTCGCTACTCATGGCGCCAGCAGTCGTTCAGCGAGGCGTTTGAAAAAAAGACAACAGTATGCTCCAAACCATCCTAAGGTGCAGCAGCTGACCGTGCCCCTGTAAGTGTTGGTACTGCAGTCCCCCCTTTCCAAATGGTGGACTCTGCACCGTTCAGAGAACTAATGGCTTGTGCCGAGCCGAGATGGAGAGTTCAAGCCGTAATTTTTCTTTCAAAAAAGGCATCACCACCACTTCATAAATATGGAGAACATAAGGTGGCTCAGTCCATTGAGCTATCGTTTGTTCCAAGGTGGCACCGGCATGGCGCGGACATCTGTAGCGGACTCTGGAGCTGTAAACTATGGTCAGGGCCATTACATTCATTACGCCCACTGGGTGAATGTGCTTCCAGCCCAGGCACACCAACAACTTGGACAGGAGACGACGCTTTCTTCTCCTCCACGTTTGTCAAACTGCTGCACCTGGGCAATGTCCGCCCCTCCTCCTCCTCCACCACCACCACATCTCAGCCCTCCACAAGTAACGCTCCATCATACCACAGTGTAGGGCACAAGCGGTGTCCACTCAGTTCTACACTGGCTTGCCTCGGCGAACGAAGTCCACAGGGAGAACTGCTCCGCGTCATGCAGCAAAACAATAGATGTGTGGGCTTTCTCCTCGCCAACTGCAAATCGGAACCATGGTGAAGGACAATGGGAGGAACATGGTGTCCCGCGCAGCAACCGAGGAGGATGTCCATGCGCCCAGCAATGGCGCACGTGTTCAATCTGGTTGTGAAAAGGTTCCTGAAGTTCTCCACCGATCAACACAGATTCTGAAAATGGCCAGAAACTGTACATGCACTTTATACATTCGTACAATGCCCAAAACACCCTCCTCGTATTTGTCAGCGGCAGAACGGCCTCCCCCCAACACACTCTGAACTGCGATGTTTCCACCTGCTGGAATTCCAGCCTGCACACTGTTGGACCCGACTGTATGACCAGAGAAAGGCCATTAACATATTTTGGATGATCCAGACAGACAGAAGTACTCCCCCTGTGTAACTTGATGTCAGCCAGTGGAGCAGCTCATGCGTGACACCCTGCGTTTGTTGAGGCCATTCGGGGAGGCGACCGTTATTTGTCAGTCGCCCCAGGACTACGGGATGAATAATATAACATCATTCACTGCTTCATGTCCTGGAACAGATGCTGAAAAAATCCTGTCTGGCAGGGACCTGGAGACTCGGGCGACTACATCTCGTGACCACATGAGTCCGGTGGGGACTGAAATTAACAGTGGAAAATGTGCAGGAGCCCCTCGGAGTCACTTGTGCAGGATGGCCCCTCAGCATGCTTATTTGCTGGCTAGTGACAGCCGAATAAGTGCATCACCGTCAGAGGGATACTTCTGGCTCTCCACCCACCTATTGGAACCCTCGCTACCGGTCCAAAATGGAGAGCCTTTTTTCCCAGCTATTGAGAGGGAAGACAAACTCAATACTATAGAAATCCTCCGGTAATCAGTTGGCTGCTGCCTATGTGCGGCATCATCCCCCTCTGACAGGTCCTGAACCGTGGGGTTCCCTCAGCACACACGTACTACTGCCGCGGCTGCTGTGGAAAGGTGGGGGTAGGAGCAGTACCACTCCAACAGTAGTAACCTAAGTCAGGAGTAACTGAAGTTAAAGCAGCTTCCTTCCAACCCTCCTAGTGAGGAGGGCAGGTCGCCAGCAGTAGCAGCAAGCAGACCTGGATCAGTCCCTGGAACCAACAGTAGTTGGCCTACTTGGACAGCACTCTGCCACCCTCAGTTTAGAAGATCCGCTGTACTAATGCAGCGCCAAAACTGATGTGTGGCCGCAACTTGCCAGTTTGCAGGTGGAAAGCCTGTCCTTGCCGGCCAAGTAGTGTGCATCAGGCGGGTGTGATCAAGTGCGGCAGGGGCCATTTACCCAAGGAGACACCCGCTTGTCCCGGGAAATGTGGAAACGACTGACCTTTGTCAAGATTGATCACCGTGGATCGGCCAGGATTTCCAACACACCAATGCCTTAGGCATCAGTCTGGGGTTCAAACTATCTGCCTCAGCCACTATTCTGAATCCGCCACCCACCTGATGCACACATCTGCTGACAGTTTCTCCATCTGCTACCACCATCTTTATCCCAGGGACTGTATTCACCCACCTTAGCAACACTCTGTCATTGTGCCAACTCTATGACCTCATGCAGCCTGCTGCTGTTGCTGTTGCCATGGACATCCACACTGTGGTCATTGTGCCACTGGTCTGACCTCATGCTGCTGCTGTTGCTGCTTGCCATGACCTCCACACTGTGTCATTGTGCCACTGCCTGACCTCATGCTGCTGCCGCCGTGACCTCCGCTCTCGTCATTGTGCCACTCTGGGGTTTTTCCCCGTTTTCCCACCTCCAGAATGTATGTCCACTCCCTGATCTCATGCTGCCTGCGTGCCTCCACACTGTTATTGTGCCACTCTGAGGCCTAATACTGTTTAAGCCGCCTCCAAAATTAGTCCATCCCCTATCTCATACTGTTTCCGCCGTGCCCTCCACACTGTGTGATTGGCCACTCTGGGGCCCTAATACTGTTTTGCCGCCTCCAGAATGTCTTTGGGCCCGCCTGATCCATGCGCTGCTGTCGTGACCTCCACACTGTACATTTTTTGCCACTCTGTGGCCTAATACTGTTTTGCCGCCCCAAATGTCATTGTCCACTCCCCTGACCTCATACTGCTGCCGCCGTGCCCCGCCTCAGTCATTGTGCCACCTGGGGTTCCCTTTTTTGCCACCTCCAAAATGTCATTGTGCCACTGCCTGCCCCATGCTGCTGTGGCTGCCGCCGTCACCTCCACACTCTGTCCAATGTTCCCACCTGGCTCTCAGCTTGTTTTTTTCCAGTTTGCGGCTGCTTTTTCCACATTCCGCTGATTTTTTTGGTCATTTTTCCCCTCTTAAGTGCCCAGGGAATTTTATAGTAAAACTTTCTAAGAGGGGCGGCAGTCATTGCGTTCAATAAAAACACATTGTTGAAGCCCAAAACCCAAAGGTCCCCTGCATTTTTTTAAGCATGGCCAAAAACGTTCTACAGCACCCTGCAGGCTTCGTGCAGGGAAAATAGCTCTTTTTAAAAGCGATTCTCCCCGAAAAATTTTGGGAAACCCAAATTTTATTTTTGTCGGAAAATTCGGGAAGTGCCCGAACGAATTTTTGAGAAATTCCCCCATTCTACACAAATTTGAATAAGGGTTTGGGCCACAAAAACCAAAAATTACAATCATTGTAATCAAAATTTTTGAAGGGAAAAGGGGTTGAGAGGGATATCCATACTTTTAGAATTTTGAATTATGTATTTCCCGGCAATTTCCAAGATCCCAATTTCTGAGTTGCGCCGGTAAACAGCAAAAAAACCGTTGTTGGGATTTTATTTATTTTTTTTTAAAAAGGTTTGGCCTTTTTAGAAATGTTTTACACCTAATAAAAATATTTTTTGAATCATACTCCATTCTCACGGGCCAAGCGAGATTTATTCCTTTAGCATCTTTATATTTACCTTTTATTTTAAATGATAACTTTTTTAAAAAATTTAATCGTTTTTTTTACAACTTTGATTTTTTTCCCTTTTTTCACTTCTTTTAAAGAGAACTCTTTTTGTATTTACAACATGTTTTAAAGATTTTTCGCGATTTCCCGCCTGTCTAGAATCAAAATTTCATGTTATGCGCTGTCCTTCTGCGCCTAAGTCCTCACTGCGCTCAACACTGGGGAGGCGCAGGGAACTTTTCCCGCAGATGAGCACCCTCCCGGGCGGTGAAAAAAATTTTCCCATCTTCAGAACAGGGAGCGCAGCCCTCTGCCCTAATTTTCCCCCCTGCGCTCACAACTGGCGAGCGAGGGAACTTTACACCCATGTAAACCCCACCCCGGGCGCCTACATAAAGAGGGGCGCTTTTTCCCTTTAAAATCGGGGGGAAAAAAGGGGGCTCCCCACGCGCCAATCTTCAAAAATGGTGCCATTGTGCTTTTAAATTTGTAAGAATTTTTTATCAAAGCAATCCTTGTTTGGTTTTTTGGGAAAAAAATCAAAATTTTATGAAAAATTTGGAAAAATTTGTGATTTTGTAAGTTCCAAAATTTCTGCGTGCAAGACAGATAATTATTCACCACAAAATAGTTTATAACTAGCATCTACCATATGTCCACTATAGAATGGCATCATTTTTTAAAAGTTATTTTTTTATGACATTAGGGGGCTTAGAAACTTAGTAGTAATTTCTCTCATTTTCGAGAAAAATTGGAATATACATTTTTTAGGGACCAATCCAGTTCTGATGTGGCTTTAAGGGGCCTGCATGTTAGATACCCCATAAATGATGCCATCTAAGAGACTAGACCCCTTAAAGTATTTACAACAGTGTTTAGGAAGTTTGATAACCCTTTAGGTATTTTACAGAAATTAAAGCAAAGTGGGGGTGAAATTTAAAAATTTCACTATTTTTGCAGATTTTCAATATTTATCCATTGGAATACGGTAAATGCAACGTAATATCAATTCCCCCAGGTCTGCCGTTTTTAGAGATATCCCATATGTGGCCCTAGTGCATTATTTGGCTCAACCATAAGCCCCAGAATAGGAGGAGCACCTACTGGACTCTGGGGTCTCATTTTCAATACGATTTTATTTAGGCGCCATTTCAGGTTTGAGGACACCCTAAGGTGCTAAAACTTAATAAACACCCCTAAAAAGACTGCATATTGGACACTACACCCCTTAAGGAATATATCCAGGGGTGCAGTGAGTACATAGGCCCCCTAGGTGATTCACACATTTTTTTTAGCATTAGGCTGAAAATTGAAAAAATTTTTTTTTAATGATCTGCAAATTTAGCTTAAAATGTTTCATATTTACAAGGAACCCCAAAACTTTGTCAAGCAATTTCTTCCAAGTTCGGCAATACCCTACATGTGGGTGTAAACTGCTGTTTGGACGCATGGCAGGGTGTACAGGGGAGGGAGCGCTATTTGGCTTTTGGAACGCAGATTTTGGTGGGGCCATGTCGCATTTGCCAAGCCCCCAATGTAGCAGAACATCTTCCAGAAGTCGCCCCATTTTGGATACAACACCCCTCAGGGATCTCATCTAGGGTGTATTATAAATTTTGGGTGCACAGGTGTTCCATAGTTTTTTTTAGCATTAGGCCTTGAAAATGGGGGGTAAAAACGCAGTTCGGTCATTATTTTTTGGGTTTCAATTTTACAGCATTCGCCGTGCAGTGTAAATGACAGGATAACTTTACTATGGGGGTCGGTACAATTAAAATTATATAGATTTTATATAGTTTTTTCTGTTTTATTAATTTTACACAATAGAAATATGTCTATAAAAAATTGCGTTTTTATGTTGTCCTATTCTGACAGCCATAACTTTTTTATTTTGCTGTGTGCATAGCTGTTTTATTGGTACCATTATGGGGTGCATATGATGCTATGTTCACTTTTTATTAAGGTTTTTGTGAGATGTTTTGAACAAAATACAGCAATTTTGGTAGTGTTTTTTATTTTTTATAGCGGTCACTGTACGGTATATATGACATGCTAGTTTTACTCAGCAGGTAAATACGATTACAGCGACACCCAATTTGTATATTTTTTTATGTTTTACTGCGTTTATACAATAAAAACACTTTTATTCAACCAGGAAAACACATTTTTGCCATAACGTTTTAATTTTTCTGTTTACGGAGCTGTGTAGGGATGAGTTGACGTTTTTATTAGTATAATTTTTGGGGGGACAAGGCTTTTTGATCGCTTTTAAATCCATTTTTTGGAAGGCAGGGTGAAGAAAATACTGCAATCCTAGTAGGGTTTTTTATTTTTATTTTCAACAGCGCTCACCGTGCAGTATTCGTGATAAGTTAGTTTTATTCTTTGGGTCGATACGATTACGGCGATATCCTGTTTATATAGTTTTTTGATGTTGAAACACTTAAAAAAAAAGTGTTTTTTGTGTCTAAAAGAATATTTATGCATCGCTATATTCTGAGAGCCATAACTTTTTTATTTTTCCGTATACAGAGCTGTGTAAGGACTTTTTTTTGTGGGATGAACAGACGTTTTAATTGTTACAACTTTGGCCTTTTATAGAAGTTTCGGATCGCTTTTTATTCCATTTTATGTGCTGCTGGATGAACAAAAATCTTAATTCTGTTTTTTTGGGTGTTTTTTACGGTGTTCACCGTATGGGTTAATTAACATGACAGATTTATGGGGCAGGTCGTTACGCATGCGTCGATACCAAATATGGGTACTTTATTTATTTTTGATCTTTTTTGAGGTGATTGGCGTTTGTAAAGGGGAAAAGGGCGATGTACAGGTTTTTATTTTATTTTTTGTGTTTTACTTTTTTTAACATTTTTTTAACTTTTTTACACTTTATTTACTTTTGCCCATAGGGTATTTCTAACAGCAATCATCAGAGAGAAAGCGGATCCGTAAACGCAAGTCAAAAAGCATACAATATGGATCCAAATAAAGTATCAACTGTTGCGTTTTTCGGATCCGCTTTCCGGATGCGCTTTTCACTTCTCAAAAACGGATCCGTAAAAAGGATCAAAAACGTCGTGTGAACAAGCCCTAACAACAAATACCGGGACAGACTTATTTATTTATGTATTCATGATAGTTTCTTATATAAATACACATAAATATTAAAGCCAAATGCTAATTCTTATGTGACACTTTACACAAATGATAAATGTGTTGAGAATATTGGGAAGGGCTTCAAAGTATTTGCAAGCACAGCTAATTGAACATGTCGAGCGCAATTCAGCAGATCCTAGTGGACAATGTAGGGTTGAGAGATCCTAGCACCAGTATTAAGAAAACTTCCCCACTGTCTTTTTCCACTTTTTAAAAGTCAAATTTAACAACCAAAAAAAGGAAGGTCTAGATTGATGCCCTCAATTTTAACATTCAATGCAACAACATACACTTTAGGGCTAAATGCTTGTGGACACCTATCCCACCTATATGAACGTGTTGTACATCGCATTACAAAACTATGGGCATTTACATAGAAATGGGTCCTCTTTTATGGCTATAGGATTAAATACTTTTTTTTTAAAGGCTTTGCACAGAGGTGTGGCATGGGTCTGTGGAAAGTTATTTATTATTATTATTATTATTATTATTATTATTATTTGTGCCCAATCAGCCAAAATAGCATTTTTAGATCAGGGATTGAAGTTGAAAAAAGTTTTGGTTTTCACTACATTCCACTTCATACCAATAGGTGTTGGATAGGGCTGGCCCCACACTCTTTAAACAATGTCTCTTTAAGGATCTCACTTTGTATCCAGGGTTAATACATATGTTTATACAGGAAAGAGCGTACCCTAGACAAGCGCAAAATGTTCTACAGACATGCATGCCTGCAAAATATCTCAATTTTAATATCATAATAACTTTATCAAACCTTTACTACAAAAATAATACCACTCTAAAAAGCTATTCATCAGTATTAAAATATATAAACAGTATGTGACCAGAGCATGATATGAAATGAGAGGGGTGCTCTGATTGATTGCTATGGGCAACAAAGTGAATTTTAGACCTAGACAGTTTTCATACATGTGGCCCTAAATGCTCAAGTAAACCACACATTGCTAAAGGATGTGGAAAGGAAAATAGAATTATATTAGATCTAGAAAGGTAGCTCTGAATGCCTAGGAAAAAAGGCCATTAGTTATAGCTGCGGTACATACCTCCACATATCTCTCCAGTCTCATCATCAATACATTCCCTGTCATCACATTCACAAAATTTTCCATATATTAGTCCATTATTTTCTGAGTTCTCACATCTACATCTTCCACACTGGCAGGTGCCTGAAAAAGAAGGAAAGATGATTTGTGAACTAATCAGTAATGATCTGCCTGTAATCTAACAGTGCTACAGGGTACTGGACTCTGACTACAGTCAACATTACCCATGTACTACCACTGAGCACACAGTCAGTGCTCTGCTTACCACCATGGAAACCAGATGGTGACTTCTTCCCTACTCTCCCTCTCTTCTTTCTTGACTTCCATATGTCTTGCTTTAGATTAAAGGTTTTGGTACAACCTCCAACCTTATTTGGCTGTTCACTTATTTTGACACTTGGTCCAGGATTAGATTTTACTGGTAAGACCAAGTTATCATTGCTCTTGGTCCTTGACCTGTGCTGGAGTTCCGGTGCATGTTTTCAACTCTATGCGCATAAGCAGGATTCACATGCAATTGAAAACTATGGTGTAATGGTGTCCCTATGGTCTAGGGACACCATTACAGCAGTACAACTAGTATTGCTGCATGGGGCCCGGCCACAATGTCTGTGAAGCAAGGGGGATCCATGTATGCATACCCATTGTATGCACATCACAAAGATGTACGGGGGGGTTGCTTCCAGTCCAGGGGGGGATTACGTCATTGTGTCGCCTACCTACCTACTGTGGGGCCCTATAGTTAGCTACATGATGAGTTCCCTATATACCTACCTACTATTGGGGGGCTCTATATATTTACATACTGGGGGGGTCCTAGTATGTATACTATATACTTACCTACTGGGGAGCCCCTATATAGTTACCTACCTACTGGGGGGCTTCTGTACCTACCTACCTACCTACTAGGGGGCAATTTTAAATTTCCTATGAAAACTAATTATTGCCTATGAGGGACCCAAAATTTATTTTCCCTTTCCTATAAAAAACCCCTATTTCCCAGTGCGGATGGACCCGGGGCATCTAAATGAATGAGTAACGGTGCCGTGCATCGTTCCTCATTCCAAACGGAACATCATCGTCGAGATCGCTGTTTCCTGATCGCTTAACATGGCAGCTGGAAGCCCCAGGCAGTAAGTAGTAAAACTGCCATCTTTGTACATCCTAATGCATTGTCTATACAATGCAATAGGCTGTAAAAATGATCGTGCACCCCCTAGTGGTGAAGCACCCTAGAAAGACTCAAAAAAAATGTTTTAAAATGTGGTAGGGAAGTCCCCCCTGTTAAATTGAGAAGTCTAAGTGTTTGTGTGGAAAAAATTCTACGGGGAAGAGTTATGGGGGGGAGAAGTCTTCAGGGCGGTTTGGGGTCAGTTTGGATATTTATTTTGCGTCTGTAGGGGAATCAGTTTTTGTTTTCATTGTCTTGGGGTTTGGGAAAACCCTGAGTTGGTGTCGGGAAAAGGGATTGTTCTTATATGGCGGTTTTTGGGGGTTAAAAGATTTTAAATGATAATTTTACAGTTGAAACCCAAAAAAAGGGTTTACATACACCTTTAAAAAAAAGAAACATATGCCTTTTTTTTTTCACAAACCCTGACATGAAGTAAAATTGTTGTACCGTGTTTAGCCATAGAAAGTGGTAAAAGAGTAAAGGGAAATAAGGCGATACCTTTTTCAGGCAAACTGAGAAATATTTGATGGGGGAGCTTTCGAGAGAACTATCCCCCTTCTTCGGGACAGGTTGTTATACAAAAAATTAAAAAATTAACAGATTTTTTACCCCAAAAGACAGGACCTTAAAGGGTCCTGAATTCTTAAAAAAAAACCAAAATGCAATATAAGAGAGAAGTATTTACGGTAGGTCAAGACATAAACTATCGGGGAAACGGGGGAAACCCCCCCCCCCCCCCCTTTTTTTAAAAACGGAGGGGGGCAGTAATTCTGTTCTTATCTGTAGCCTTAGATGTAAAATTTGTGGCCATCCCAGTTCCCCAAATAGTTTTGACAAAAAAGTAGCATGAATTTTTAAAGGCCCATTTTGAAAGAGTCTAAAATTTTTTCCCTTTAAATTTTAAAATTTCACATTCCTTTCTCCCCTTTTCGGGCGTTTTAAAATTTGCCCCTTTAAAAACCATAATTTTCAGATCTTCAATAGAAGGGTTTCATCTCTGGGAGTGTTGTCCCACTGGAAGATCAGTTCTGTTTTTATTAATATTTAATCTGTGTAAGTTCATGCTTTGGGTGAGTCTTGTCCTTTTTCCCCCCAAACATAAAGGGCCTTTGGTCGGGACATTGCGCACCCCCATAATCGATAACCACATTGCTAGCCCTTTGCAGGAAAATGTCCCCCAAATTTCTGTGCCCCTGGGGGGACTGTGGGAAAAGGAAACTTGACAGGGTGTGGTTTTTCCCTTTCCCAAAAATTTTTCCTTGCACCTGTTTGCAGGCAGGGTGGGGTGCCATTTTTTTTGGGGGCCCTTTTCAGGGCACTGGGGAAACCAATAATAGCCGCGGGTTTGGTGGTTGCCGAAAGGAAAGGAGAGGGGGGGGACGGGGGAATTTATGTCTTTGAGTCTTTTGTCCCTTTTGTAGCACAGGTTGGAGTTCCTTGGCAATCTTTTTTGGATCTCCAGCTGTGGGTTGTAGGTTAAAAACTGGGGGCACTTTTTCTTCCTTCTGGGTCTTTTTGAAATGAAAGCAGACGGTCTTGTTGATGGCGCCGCTTTGTGTTTTTGATTGTACGTCATTTTTGGGCCCTGTATCCCAATTGGAAAAAATTTTGTCCTCAGCCCCAGGAGGTTTTTGTCCAGGTCTGTCTTGTGGGAGCAAAATCCCGATTGTATCGTTTTTGCCTGGTTGTATTTTTTGGGGGACGTTTTGTGTGTTTGGGGTTTTAAAGCTGTATTTCGGGAGGTTTAGGCCGTTCTTTTTTTTTCTGGGGGTTTGTGGTACACGATGTGAGAAAGCCGGTGCTCTTTAAATGTGTATTGTAGTACCCAAAAAAGTGGATTTTTCCCTTTTCTGAATAGGAAGTTTAAGGTTGATGGTGGGGTGGAAGTTATTAAAGTCATTATGGAATTGAATTAGGGCCTCCTGGGCCCGCAGCCCAGAAAAAAATGATTTCATCGATGTAAGGGGGGTTTTCATCAGGGGTTTTGGGTTTGGGTGCAGGTGGATAGATACGCTCCTTCCAGTTCAGCCAAAAAAGAGGTTTGCTTTAGGGGGGGCCGCCCCACCCCTGCCCCCCCATTGAATTTCCCCCATTCGTTTGTAGAATAGGTCCTTTTTCCAAAATTTAAAAAACAGTTGTGGCTGAGTATGAAGGGGATGGGGTTTGTGTTACTGGTTTTGTTGTTACGGGTTTTGTTTTTGGCTAAAATTTGGAAGGAGCGTATCTATCCACCTGCACCCCCCAAACCCATGATGTCCTCTTTTTACATCGTTTGATTCATTGTCATCTGGACTGCCGAACCCAAATTTAAAATTCCAAAATTTGACTTCAAAAACCCCTTCCCCCCCCCCCCCCCCCCCCACCATAAAACCCCCTTTTTTCCCCCAAATCGAGAGCAAAACCCCACTTTGGGGGAATACTCCCAAAAAACCCCTTTCAAAAAGGCCCCCCGGGCCCTATCCATCGGGTGTCCCCAAAAAACCCCAAAACAAAACCCGGCCTCCCTTAAAATGCCAGCTTCCACCCCAAGCACACAAAACAATCCATTATTTACAAAAAAGGCTTTTAGGTTTTAAAATGGGATTTCCCTCCAAAAAAGACAGCCCGGACAAAAACCTCCTTTTTTCTGAGGCAAAATTTTTCTCCAAATTGGGAACAGGCCAAAGTGAAGACAATCAAATCAGAAAACCGGGGCAGCCTTTAACAGAGATTTTGTCCTTGCTTACATAAAAAGAGACCAGAAAGGAAGAAGAAGGTTTCCCCCTAGTTGAAAACCCTAAAACCCCAACGCTGGAGTTTCCTAAAAAGATTCCCCAAGGAACCCCAACCTGTGTTTCATGGGGACAAACAGACTCAAAGACTTTTCCCCCAGCCCCCCCCCCTTCCCCTTTTTCCTTTGGGCCCCCCAAAACCCCCAAAACCTGGGGCTTTTTTATTGTCCGGGGGTGCCCCTGATGGCCCAAAAACAGAAAATGGCAAACCTCACCTGTGCAGAAAAAAGGTGCAAGACCTGCAGGCACACCCACAACACTGTCTTTTGAAACCTGTCCCACGCCCCAAAGGGGCAGGTGCACAGAATTGGGGGGCATTTTCCCTTTAAAAAGGTTTTGCAATGTGGTATATTTTGTTTTGTTGTGCGCAATTTTCCGCCCAAAAGGGGCCTTTTTTTTGTGGGGGAAACGGGGACAGGACTCGGGCCAGAAAATTGAACTCCCCCAGATTCCCCATTAATAAAAAGCAGAACTGTTTTCCCGTGGCACAAAAAACTTCCAAAAGTTTGACCATTCTATTGAAGATCTAAAATTTTTTATGGTTTTAATGGGGGCCCCTTTTTAAAACGCAGAAGGGGAGAGAAAAAGGGAAAGGAATTTTTAAAATTTAAAACAAAAAATTTTTAGACTTTTTGCAAAATGGGGCTAAAATATTCATGCCCGCTTTATTTTCAAACCTATGTGTGAACCTTTTGTTTGGGCCCCAAATTACATTTGATGGCTACGATAAGACCAAGAATTACTGACCCCCCCGGCACGCCCCACAAGTTTTCCAAAAAATAGTTGATTTTCTTGACCCGCCGGGAAATGACTTTCTGCCCTTTTTTTTCAATTTTTTTTTATTTTTAAGAATTTTAGGACCCTTTGAAGGTTAAAAATCTTTTGTGTATAAAAAGTCTGGGGAATTTTCAATTTCTTGATTAAAAAACCTGGGCCTGAAGGAAAGAGACTAAATTCTTCGAAAGCTCACCATCAAAAATTTCTTTAGTTTTGCCTTAAAAAAAGGTTTTGCCTGTTTTTTCAATTTTCTATTGAAAATGAAGTTTAGAAGGACCTTTAAAACCCCTTTTAGGTCAATTTGGATTACCCAAAAAAATTTTTATTTGCCCAAATTTCCAGAATTTAAAGAAGGGGGGGAAATTTTTTAAAAATTTTCATTAACTTTCTGCCAATAGTAAAAAATTTTTTTTTTTAAAATTTCATTAGTATTTAGTTGCCATTTCCCTTAAAAATGTATGACCCCCTTTGGGTTTTAAAAAATTTTGGGATATCCTTCCCAAGCTTCTAAAAAATAGTTGGTAGGGGAAATTTTGGCCCATTCCCCCTTTACAGAAATGGTTTTAACTTTTGGCTGGTTGTTTGGGGGATGTTGTTCACTTTTGCCTTTTAGTTTTCCCATGGGTGCCCTTTTAAATTTTTTGAAGTGCACCAGTGCCTCTTTTCAGGCAAAAAAAACCCAAAAAAATTTTATGACTCAAACCCCCGGGGTTTTACAGTTGGGATGGTGTTTTTTTGGCTTCCAAGCTTCTCCCTTTTTCCTCCCCAAAAGTAACGATGATCCCAAAATTTGGGCCCAAACCCGTTCAATTTTTTTTTTCGTTCAGAACCCCAAAAAACCCTGTTTCAAAAATTTTAGGCTTTTTTTCCCTTTTGTGCATTTGCAAAAATGAATTGGCTTTTTTTGCCTGCTCTATTTCTAACCCGTCCCGTTTATCTGCGGGCATGTTTCCAGCCCTGCCAGTTTCCCAAACCCGTGGTGCCCTCTCTGTGTTTTGGGGCCCGTTCCGTTTTCCTTCTATTCGGCTGTCCCTGCGGGGGCCTTTCATCGGGGTTGCCACCTGGGGGTTTCCCCGCAGTAAATCCTTCCGTTTTTGGGGGGTTTCCGGGGGGAAGAAAAGGGCTCCCCTTTGGAAAATTTGCTCCTCGGGGGTTGGTTATGCCAAAATCCCCCGAGGACCAAATGAATTTTCCCCTATCCTCTCACTGACCCCCCGTGACAAAAAATTCTTTCCAGTTTTTCCCCCCAACATCCCTTTACAAGTTTTTGTTTTGTTTTTTGAGTTGATTTTTGGAAAAAGTCGGAACCCAAAAAAAAATTTTATCCTTTGAGGACAAAAAAAGTTTTCCTTCCTGGTGGGGAGAAAGGGCTAGACATTAAGAGGAATTGGGCCCGGGAAATTTATTCTAACGAAGTGGAATTCGTTTTTTAAATTTTAGGAAAACTTCGGTTCGGAAAAGTTAAATCGAACTTTTTGGGGGACTTCGCAACGTGAAAAAAGTGTCTTTTGATTTTATTTAAAAAAATTTTGCGGCACAAAGGCGTTACATGGGGGAAAAACTCTGGGAGGGAAGAAAAAGGGATAGGGCCGGCATTTAAATTTAAAAGATGAAGCCAATCAGGAAAAACGGTGGGATTCTGTTGGGCGTAAACCCCAAAAATATATAAAATTTTGGGCGCCGGGCGCTGGGAGCTATAACCCCTTTCAATTTAAATGAGTAGGGGAAAGGGTTTCTTTCCGCGGTTTTTGGGGAATTTGTGGGTACTAAAAAAATCATTTTTATACAGGCCCATTTTTGGGGAGGGGGGCACCCGCTTGTCTTTTAGAGACTGGCCCTTTTCTTAAAAGTTCTATTTCTGGGTTTTGTGGGGGGTTTTTTGGATTGAAATCCAGTGTGCATCCAGTGAAACTGCATATTTCATTTTAATGCTATTCTGCTCAAAAGCACCCTTTAATTATCCCAAAGGGGGGGTTTTTAAAACCTGGGTTTTGTTGTATTCATTTTAAAGAAACAGCGTTTTTTTTAAAAACAAAATGGCAAATTCAAATTTTTGGGGGGCCCGTCAATTTTTTTTGTGCAATTTTCATCCAGGGGGTAATTTTAAACGTTGTTCTGTGTGTTGGGGGTGAAAAAAAAGAAACCGTCTTTTTCCCCGGCAAAAAAGCATTTTTTTTTGTAGCTTAAATTTACAAGCGAAAAGGGTTTAAATTACAAGTTTTTTCTTGTTGTTTTGTGAAAAAAACACCCCCATTGTAACACGCTACAAAGCTGGTCGTTTTTTGGGTGGCCTTTAAAATTTTTTTGCGTAATTTACATTCCCGGGGGGTTTAAATTTAAACGTTGTTCCCCTGTTGTGGTGACTAAAAGAAAACCGTCTTTTTCACCCGGGAAAAAATAACAAATTTTTTCCCGTAAAACATTTAATTTTACAAGCAAAGGTTTAAAATTTCAAGTTTTTCTCTTGTTGTGTAGCGTAAAATTTCAAGCCATTTGTAACACGCTACAAAGTAGGAGTTTTTGGGGGTGCTCCAATTCTTTTGGGGCAATTTTCCCTCCAGGGGTTTAAATTTAGCATTGTTCTGTTTCTGTGGTGACTAAAAAAACCCTCTTTTTCAAACCGCCCAAAAAAGGAAAAATTTTTTTTCCTGTTTCATAATTCACAAGCGAAGGGTTTAATTTCAAGTTTTTTTCTTGTTGTTGTAGCCCTTTAAAAAAAACGCCCAAATTTTAAAATGCTAAAAAAGCTGGTGTTTTTGGCCGGCTTCTCTTTTTATTTTGGGAAAATTTTACATTCCCAAAGGGGTTTAAATTTAAGGGGTTGTTTCCCCGGGTGCTGTGGTGACTAAAAGGGGAAACCGTTTTTTTTCACCGCCAAAAAGAAAATTTTTGCCCGTAGCATAATTTTACAAGCGAAGGTTAATTATTTTTCTCTTTTTTGGGGTAGCGAAAAAACACGCCAGTGTAACCCACTACAAAGATGGTTTTTTTTTGGTTGCTTTTTTCTTTTGCGCAAAATTTTCATCCAAGGTTTAAAAAAAATTTTTTCTGCGTTGTACTTAGTAAGGAAAATTCTTTTTCACCCCCAAAGAAAACAATTTTGCCTTTGCATAAATTTATTTTTAAAGGGTTTAATTTAAACCGTTTGTGCTTTTACATTCAGTTAAAAAAACCCCCTGTTTTTTTTAAAAGACCCCAAAAAAAAGTAAAATTTTTTTTCCCGGCCATTTGTGGAGCGCAATTTATATCCAAGGGTTACCAAAGCTTTTTTTACTGGAGTCAAATACAAAAGGGGTTGTATTTTTCAATACAATATCTTCATAAAAAAGGGTTGTACATTTAGAAAAAAACAGTATGTCAGAAGAAGGGGGGGGGGCAGGATCTTTTCCTGCGAGGAAACAGAGGGACAAAAATTTCCCGGGCGGGCCCAGGGCGCAGGGAAAAGCAAAGGGGACGTCGCAGCCCCGGGGGCACTCGGTGAGGCCACAAACTTTCCGTGGCATCTAGGGCCCTGTGTTGTTCAGCAAACCCCAAGGGGGTTTTTGATTGGGTTTAAATAGGTCAAACCCGTTTCCCCCCAGATGGGCATCTGATTTTTCCCCCAAACCCAAGAGTTTGGTGGGAAACGTCAGACCCTAAACCCCCTTTGTTTTGGGATGGCCCCGGGGGGGGGTCAGCGGGCCTTCCCACTTTTAACCCCCTTGTCCCCTCCGGTTCCCTCAGCAAGATCTTCTATGTGGTTGGGCTCCCGCGCCCCTATATAACGGGGGTTTAAAAAATTTGAGGGGGGCAGTAGCAGCTCTTGGCAACGAAGGAAAAAGGGGCCCAAAATCCCCTGCTTTTTTGCTTGTAGGCGGCCAAAATATAGATGGGAGATGTGGCATGGGAGAGGTCATGTTGTGAGGGGGCGGGCCCCTGCATACAAGACCGTTTATGGGGGGAAAAGCAGTGACCCAAGAAAAAAATTGGGAAACCGGGTGGGAGGAAAAGGGGTTTTCATCTCCAGGGGAAGAGGGGGTTTAGCTTCGGGTTAAGGGGAGGGCAGCCCGCAAGTGGGTTGTTTTGGCCTTTAGTCCAGCAGGAAGCAGCAGGGGGTGAGGGCGGGAGCCAAGCGGCCCCCGGGGGGTAAAAAACCCGCTTGCAGGTCCAAGAAAGTAGCCGGGGACAGGGGCTCAGCGAGGCAGGGGGGGCAAATAGTCCTTCCCGTGGGGAGTGTGGGGTTAAAAACAGTTTCTCGGCGGTTTTGGCGGGTTTCCTTTCTAAGGAAAACCGGGGGAGCCGAATATGGGTTTATGTAGAATCTGTAGGCGAAAGTGAAAAAAAACGTGGCCGGGAGCTAAAAATTGGGACCAGGGCCCCGCCCTAAAAAATTTCAGCGTCCCCCATCGGTGGCCTGGGGGAAAAAAGTGGCTAAAATGTGGTGGTCCATCCTGCCCCCACAAGGGAAAAAAGAGCAGCAGCCCCCCAGGGGCAAAAATGGCTTTTTGGGGCCGTCAAAAGGTCCCCCCTTCTGGAGAAGGGGCCCGTTTTCTTTGACATCATCTTTTTTTGGTCACAAAGTTTCCCGCTCCTCGCATTTTGGCGCCAGCAGTGGTTTGCGCGAGGCGATTGCAAAGAAGGGCCCCAAAAAAATAAAAGGCAAAAAATTTTTCCCAAGGTCGAACGTGACCCTGCTCCTGTCCATGGGTTTTTGGTACCGCAGTCCCCCCCTTTCCAAAAAAGGGTGGAATCTGCACCCTTCCGAGAACTAATGGCTTGTGCCGAGCCCAGATGGGGAGTTTTCCCAAACCGTTAAATTTTTTTTCCCAAAAAAGGGAAGTTCCCAGCACTTTCTAAATATGTTTGAAACCCGAAGGTGGGCCAGTCTTTGGGGCTTATCGGTTTGTTCCAAAAGGGGCCGGGCCCGCGCGGATGTTTTGGAGCTGAATTCGGGGCAGGGCCAGTACATTCCTTTCGGCCCACTGGGTGAATGTGCTTCCTGCCCCGGCAAACCCAAAAAACCCTTGGGGAAAAGGGGATGCCGCTTTTCTCCTCCCCCCGTTGGCAAACTGCCGGGGCTCCTTTCGCTTTAAAGTCCGCCCCCTCCCCCCCAAACCCCCACCCTCTAAACCTCCACAAGTAATGCTCCATAACCCCCCATGTGGAGGGCACAAACGGTGTCCCCGATTCTTCACGTGGTTGCCTCGGCGAAAAAAAGTCAAAACAGGGCAGGAACTGCTTCCCCCGTTTATGCAGAAAAAAAATCCCTGTGTGGGTTTCTCCCCGCCAACGATATCGGAACCCTGGTGAAGGACAATGGGAGGAAAATGGCCCTCCCAAAGCCCGCACCCCGGGGGGGATGGTTTATGGCCCTGCGGGGCGGAAAGTGTTCAAAAATTTGGGTTTTGAAAAGGGGTTTCCCGAAGTTTCCACCGAATTTTAGAAAATTCTGAAAAATGGCCAGGGAAAAAATGCTTGAACTTTACCTTCCTACAAAGCCAAAAAACACCCTCCCCCCCAAATTGGCAGCGGGAGAAACGGCCTCCCCCAAACACTCTGATTTGCGGGTTTCCACCCGTTGGGGAATTTCCCGCCTGCAAAAGTTGGACCAACTGTTTTTGAACAGGAAAAGGGCCCAAAAGTTTTTTTTTTTGATCCGGAAAACAGGAGTTCTCCCCCGTGTAAAAATTTTTTTTCAGAAAAGGGGCGCTCATGGGTGAAACCCGCCGTTTTCTGAGGCCATTCCCAAGGGGGCCAAAGTTTTTTTGTCAGTCACCCGGGGTAAAGGGGTGAATAACGTCATTCCACTGCTTTTATGTCCTGGAAAAAGAATTGGGTGGAAAAATTGTCTGGGCCCGGGGGGACTGGAGACTTTGGGGATACATCTCGCGGGGCCCCATGAGTCCGGTGGGGGACTGAAAAAGGAGGAGGGGGGAGGGGAGGCATTGGAGGGGAAAACAAAGGTTCTGGTGAAAATTTAGGGGACTTTCTGCCCGATGACAAAAAGAGGAGGGCAGGAGCCCGCGGGGGGGAGGTAGATGGAGATGAGGAAGGGCGAGGCAAAATGACCCCCAAGCATCCCTTTTGGGAGTATACCGTGGGATGGAGGCAGGGGGCCCCTCGGGTCAATTTTGCGATTTGGGCCCCCCGATTTCTGATTTGCCCCCGGCTTGTGACGCCGGGGAAAAAGTTCCCCAAATCCGGCAGAGGGATGATTCTGGCTCTCCACCATTGGACCCTCGCTACCCGGCCCAAAAGGGGAGCCTTTTTTTCCCCAGCGTGAAGGGGAGGAAAAACTCAAACTATAGGGGAAATCCTCCGTAGTAAGGGGGCCGCGCCTATGTGGGGGCATCGCCATCCGTGACGGGCTGCCGGGGGGTTTTTTTAGCACTAAGACACTGTGCGGCTGCTGGGGGAAAGGTGGCGGGGGGTAGGGCAGTCCCCACTCCATCAGCAAAAACCTAAGTCTGGAGTCACTGATGGCAGCTTCTTCCCCCGCCTAGTGACAGGGAGTACCAGCAAGGAGCGCAGGACCTGGAGCAGTCCTGAAAACTGGGGGGGCCCTACTTTACAGCACTCTGCCCCCAGTTGAAGATCCGCTGGCTACTGGGGCCAACGGATTTGGGGCCGCAACTGCCATTTTTGCAGTAAGAACTGTCCTGCCGGGCCGTAGTGTGGACAGAGCGGGTGTTCAGTTCGGGGGGGGGCCTCTTTTTCCCCAAGGAGAACCACTTGTCCCGGAAATGTGGAAAACTGATTTGTCAAGATGAATCAGGCGGGATGGCCAGGTTTTTCCACACCAATCCTTGGGCGTGACTACTCAGCCTGAGCCTCCCAAAGTGAGAAATCGTCTGGGTTAAAAATACTTGCCTCACCCAACTTTTTTCTGATGCCGCCCCCCTCCCTGATGCCCAAATTCTTTTTCAATTTTATCTCCAAACCATCTTTACCAAGGGATTTTGGTTTTTGCCACCCACCCCCACATCTGTCATTTTGCCACTCTATACCTCTCTGCGCGTGGGAACCTCCCCTCCACACTGTGCTTTGTGCCCCACTTTGCCTCTCCTGTTTTTGCCACCTCCAGAATGTCATTTGCCATTGTTGCCCCTCATGCTGCTGCTGACGTGCCCCACACTGTGCCCATTTGTCCACTCTCTGACCTCATGCGCTGTTGCTGTGACCCAATTCTGTCATTGTCCACTCTGGGTTCTCTGTTTTTGCCCCTCCAGAAGTCATTGTGACACTGCCTGACCTCATGTGCTGCTCCCGTCACCCCCACTCTTGCAGTCCCACTGGGTGGCCTACTCCTGTTTTTTGCCCCCTTGAATGTCTTTGTCCCCCACTCCCCCTACCTCTTCTGCTGCTGCGTGCCTCCACATTTGTGATTGGCCACTCCTGACCTCAGCTGCTGCTGCTGTGACCTCCACTCTCTGTCATTGGCCACTTTGGGGCCCCGACTATTTTTTGCCACCTCCAGAATGTCATTGTGCCATTTCCCGCCCTCTGCTGCTGCTCCCCGTCCCCCCACACTGGTATTGTGCCCCTCTTAAAACCCTCATCTGCGCTCCCAATCTCTGTCATTGGACTTGTGGCCTAATATGTTTTCCACCTCCAAATGTCATTGTCCACTGCCTGACGTCATGTTTCTGCTGCCAATGCCCCCCACACGGGGTTCATTGTCCCATCTCTGACCTCATGCTGTTGCCCGCCGCCGGTCACCTCCATTCTGTCTATGTGCCAACCTGGGCCTACTCCTGTTTCAGCACCCCAAATGTCATTGTCTACTGTCTGACTCATGCTGCTGCCGTGACCTCGACACTTGTCATTGTCCCACTCTTGCCTCATGCTGCTACTGCTGTGACCTCCTCTCTCTGTCTTGTCCCACTCTGTGGCCTATAGTTTTGCCCCCTCCAGAATGCCCATTGTGCCACTGTCTGACCCATGCTGCTGCTGCCGTGACCCCCCAACGGGTTCATTTCCCCTTTCTGAGGCTACTCCTTTTTTGCCACCTCCAGAATTCATTGTGCCACTCCCTGACCTCTGCTGCAAAACCCGTGCCCTCCACACTGTGTTTTGTTCCACTGCTGACCTCATGCGTGCGGGGTGACCTCCACACTGTGTCATATTGCCACTCTGGGGCCTACTCCTTTTTTTGCCACCTCCAAAATGTCATTGTGCCATTTCCTGATCATGCTGCGTGCTGTGCCCTCCACACTGTGACTTTGGCCGCGCCTGACCTATGCTGCTGTGCCATGACCCCCAAAACCCTGTTCTTTGTTCCACTCTTAACCTCATCTGCTGCCTTTTACCTCCACTCTCTGTCATTGGCCACTCTGTGGCCTACTACTGTTTTGCCCCTCCAGAATGTCATTGTCACTCTCTGACCTCATGCTCTGCTGCCGTCCCCAAATCTTGTCTTGGCCCTCTGTGGCAAATTTTTTTGCCACCCCCAGAATGTCATTGTCCCACTGTCTGCCCTCATGCTGCCTGCCGTGCCCTCCACAGTTCATTGTCCACTCGGGCCTACTCTGCTTGCAAACCAGAATGCATTGTGCCCTCCCTGCCCCTCATGCTGCTGCTGCAGGACCTCACACGGCATTGAGCCCACTCCCCCTACTGTTTTGCCATCCCCGAATGTCATTGTCCCACTGTTGCCCTCATGCTGTGCTGCCGTAACCTCCACACTGTGTCATTGGCCACTCTGGGGCCTACCCTGTTTTTGCCACCTCCAAAAGTATTGTCCCACCTTGACCACATCGCTGTTGCTGCTGCCGCCTCACTCCACATTTCTGCACTAATGTTCCCCACCTTTACCCCCAGCTCTTAAGTGCCCAGGGAATTTTATAGTGTAGCGTTCTAAGAGGCGGCGTATGTGCGTGTCTACTAAAAAAAACATTGTATGAAGACCAAACAAGTTCCCTCTGCTTTTTAAAAGCATGGCAAACGTTCTACAGCCCCCTGCAGGCCTGTGCAGCCTGGAAATACGTTTTTTTTTTTTTTTTAAATTCGAGAATTTTTATTGAACAGAATATGTCAATGAACATAACTACAGAAAAGCAGTATGTCAAGATCATCATAACGAAACAAAAAATGCTCGGCAATAGAAAAAGAAAAAAGGGTTTAATCACTAAGACTCTAATGTGCATAACATGACAAATTCATTTCCTGAAAGAAATAGCGTTTTTTAACGATTTGTCCCAAAGTAATTCAGACCGAATTTATTTTTGTGGGAAATTCGGTGGGAAAGGGCCGAACCAAATTTTTGAGAAAATTCCCATTCTATGGACATTCCATATTTTTTGTATTGCATATCATTGCTTGTACAGTGAACAAAGGACATTTTGGTATCTGAAATTTTACCCAAAGGATGATCCCGACTTGTGCAAATCCCCCCAATTCTTTCTGATATTTTTGGGCCCGATTTCTTTAGACTTTCCCCTAAAGTTACACACAGAAGCACTGTTTTTGGTGTGGGATTAAAAAAACCAGGGGTCTATAATTAACTCAGATGTTGCCCAATAAACCAAAGCTTTAAAAGACATGACATTATCATAAGGGGTGTCCCCCAAATTTTTTAAAGACATAGTAATCTTAATGTATGAAACTTTTTATTTGGGGAAAAAAAATTTCAATTCCCTTAAAAAAAATTCCTCTCTTATTTTGGCATTTGGAAAAATTTTAAAAAGTTTTGGTAATCCCAATTGGCCTAAAATGGGAATTTTAATCAAATGAATGTCAGATAGTGTGACAGTGTGTCATTTTAAGTGTATGAAAAATTCTGGGTTTTTTGGTATATCTACCTACTTTGGGGCCTAATTACTCACCTATCTACTAGGGGTCTTTTTCTACCCATTAGGGGCCCATCTATCTACCTGTTTATTAACCTATCTAATGGAGAATTAATACCCAAAAAGGGCTTTAAAAATTAAATTTTTATACCAAAGGAGACTTTACCTACTTAAAAAGGAAGAGCTGCCACTTATCTGACTTACTAAATTTTTCGGTTTAACATACCCCAAAAGGAGTGTTTATCTATCTGATTGCCTAATTTTAGGGACTGCCTACTAAATGGGGTATGTCTTTACCTATTGGTGGCACAAATGGTCACCCTATAATTTGGGTGGGGCATTTTTCTTTGGGGTACAAATGCTGTGTGGGGCACCAAAGAGGACAATATTACCATTTGCGGTTCCATGGATGTGGAGTTTGCACAGAGGTGGGAATTGATAGGGAAGTGCTGACAAAGAGGAGTCTAAGATGTTTGTGTGGTAAATTCTGCAGGGACAAGTTATGGCCGGAAGAAGACGTCATGATGGTCTGGGCTGGATGGGGAAGAATAAGGAAAGTGAACCTTATCTATCAGAGAGGCCATCATGACGATCTGGACCAGATAGAGAAGAAAAGTGAAAAAGAACAACTCCCATCAGGGAAGAGATCATGATGATCTGGGTTGGATGGAAAAGAAGAGAAAAGAGAACAACTTCTATCAGAGAAGAAGTTCCCTGTGAGTCCCTGAATGCCACTGGTTATTTTACTTATGTGTTGGATCAGTGATGTATTTACAGTGGGGAAAATAAGTATTTGATACACTGGCAATTTTGCAAGTTTTCCCACCTATAAAGAATTAAGAGGTTTGTAATTTTTAACATAGGAACACTTCAACTGTGAGAGACAGAATGTAAAAAAAATCCAGAAAATCACACTGCATGATTTTTAACCCCTTACTGCCAAAGCCAGTTTTGGCCTTCCTGACAGAGCCCTGGTTTTAAAATCTGACATGTGTCACTTTATGTGAGAATAACTTTTTGACACTTTTACCTATCCAAGTGATTCAGAGATTGTTTTCTCGTGACACATTGTGCTTTAAGTTAGTAATACATTTTGGTCCAAAAAGTCCTTGTTTATTTGTGAAAAATATAAAAATTTCATGAAAATTTGCAAAAATTAGCAATTTTCAAAGTTCAAAAATTTCTGCATGTAAGACAGATAATTATTCCACTCAAACTAGTTTATAACTAGCATCTACCATATGTCTGCAGTAGGATGGCATCATTTTTTAAATGTTTTTTTTTTTTTTGTACCACATTAAGGGGCTTAGAAATATAGTAGTAATTTTTCAAATTTTCAAGAAAATTTGCAAAATTGATTTTTTTAAGGACCAGTCCAGTTCTGACGTGGCTTTGAGGGGCCTGTATGTTAGATACCCCAATAAATGACCCCACATAAGAAACTACACCCCTTAAAGTATTTAAAAAAGCATTTAAGAAGTTTGTTGACCCTTTAGATATTTCACAGAAACTAAAGCAAAGTGGAGGTGAAGTTTCAAAATTTAACTTTTTTGCAGATTTTCAATTTTTATCCATTATTCACAAGAATACGGTAAATGTGATCAGGGAAATGCAACTTAATATTGATTCCCCAGATTGTGCCGTTTTCAGAGATATCCCATATGTGGCCCTAGTGCACTACTTGGCTAAACCACAAACCCCAGAATAGGAGGTGCACCTACCGGACTCTGGGGTCTCATTTTCATTACCATTTTATTTAGGCGCCATTTCAGGTTTGTGGACACCCTAAGATTCCAAAACTTAATAAATACCCCTAAAAAGACCCCATATTGGAAACTACACCCCTTACGGAATATATCCAGAGGTGTAGGTGTTTAACAAATTTTTTTAGCGTTCGGCTCTGAAAATAAAAAAAAATTTTTTTTTACAATAATCTGCAATTTTAGCTGAAAATGTTTAATTTTTACAAGGAATCCTGGAAATAAAGCCCCAAAATTGTGTTACGCAATTTCTTCCAAGTTCGGAAATACCCTACAAGTGGGTGTAAACTGCTGTTTGGGCGCATGGCAGGGTGTATAAGGGAGGGAGTGTTAATTGGCTTTTGAAGCACAGATATTGGTGGGGCCATGTCGCATCTGAAAAGCCCCCAAAGTACTAGAACAGGTGAAACCTTCCAGAAGTAGCCCCATTTTGGATTCTACACCCCTCAGGGATCTCATCTAAGGGTGTATTTAGCATTTTGTGCGCACAGGTGTTCCGTAGGTTTTTTTTTAGCATTGGGCCATGGAAATGGAGGGGGGGAAACGTAGTTCCGCCATTGTTTTTGGGCTTCATTTTTACAGTATTCGCCATACGGGATAAATGACGGGATAACTTTACTATGGGGGTCGGTACAATTACAATTATATAAATTTTATATAGTTTTTTATGTTTTATTACTTTTACACAATAGAAGCGAGTTTATAAAAAGTTGCGTTTTTATGTTGTCCTATTCTGACAGCCATAGCTTTTTTATTTTTTTGCATACGGAGCTGCTTGTGACCTTGTTTTTTACGAGATGAGTTTATGTTTTTATTAGTACCATTACAGGGTGCATGTGATGCTTTGATCACTTTTTATTAAGGTTTTTGTGAGGCATTTTGTACAAAATACAGCAATCCTGGTAGTGTTTTTTATTTTTATTTTTTATAGCGGTCACTGTGTGGTATAAATGACATGCTAGTTTTACTTAGCAGGTTGATACGATTACAGCGATACCACATTTGTATTTTTTTTAATGTTTTACTGCTTTTACACAATAAAAACACTTTTATTTGAAAAGGAAAACACGTTTTTGCATCGCTGCAGTCTGAGAGCCATAACTTTTTTTATTTTTCTGTTTATGGAGCTGTATAGGAATTTTTTTTTGCGGAATGAGTTGACGTTTTTATTGGTAACATTTTTTGGGGGACAAGACTTTATGATCGCTTTTAAATCCGTTTTTTTGGAAGGCAGAGTGAAGGAAATATTGCAATCTTAGCAGTGTTTTTTATTTTTATTTTTAATAGCGTTCACCGTGCAGTATCCGTGACAAGTTAGTTTTACTCTGTGGGTTGAGACGATTACGGTGATACTCAATTTATGTATTTTTTTTTATTTGAAAGCACAATTTTTTGGAAAAAAGTGTTTTTATTGTGTAAAACAATATTTATGCATAGCTATCTTCTAATAGCCAGAACTTTTTAATTTTTCCATATACAGAGCTGTGTAAAGAATTTTTTTTTTGCGGGATGAACTGATGTTTTAATTGGCACCACTTTGATGTTGATATGAGTTTTTGATGACTTTTTACTCCATTTTATGTGCTGCGGGATGAACAAAAACCGCAATTCTGTGACGGTTTTTTGTTTTTTTTTACGGCGTTCACTGTACGGATTAATTAACATGACAGATTTATAGGGTGGGTCGTTACGCACGCGGTGTTACCAAATATGGGTACTTTATTTATTTTTGATCTTTTTGGGGGCGATTGGCATTTGTAAAAGGGAAAAAGGGGGGTGTACGTGTATTTATTTTATTTTTTGTGTTTGTGTTTTACTTTTTCACACTTTTTACACTTTTTCCTAGGGGGGAATTGCATGAACGATCGTCAGATCGGTCATGCAATAGGAGATCAGCACACAGCTTATAGCTGTATGCTGGTCTCCATGGCAACTGTCAGTCACGCTGCCCACAATGCCTTGTGGGCATCGTGACGTCACCAGACAACCCGGCTGCTGTCATTCAGCGTCCGGCTGTCTGGTAGGAGATCAGTAGCGTCGCTGAGCGCCGTTACTGCGCCGGGATCGCGGGCAGCAGGAGCTCACTCCTGCTGCCCACAGCTGCGATGTCGCGTCCATTGAGGGGTTATTCCCCTGCGGCCGGAGCTCACTCTGGCCTTGGGGGATGCAGCATGATGCCAGGTTCCATGCCGAGATCTTGCGCGCTCCGCTTGTGAGCGCGCAAGATCGCCATGATGTACTCATACGTCAATTTGCAGGAACCCCTACCCCACATTGACGTATGAGTACGGTAAATGTCGGTAAGGGGTTAAATGATTAATTTGTATCTTAATTGCATGAAATAAGTATTTGATCACCTACCAACCAGCAATAATTCTGGCTCTCACAGAACTGTACTTTCTAATGGTGTTATTCACATAACTATAGAATATACTGGGAAAACGGGCAAAAATTCCAAGTGGGACAAATTGTAAAAAAAAAAAGGATTTTTGACATGTTTGTGGGTGTTTTGCTTCCATGGCGTTCAACCTTCGGTAAATATAATGTGTTATCTGTATTCTACAGATATGCATCTGGCAATACCAAATATGTACAGTTTCCGTTATGTTTTGGTACCGTAAAAAAATTCCAAACATTTTCTATTTTTAAAATTTGCGCCGCAGCGCCATTTTCTGCAACCAATAACTTTTTTGTGCTAACACCTACGGACGTCAGTGAGGGTGCATCTTTTTGCAGGCTGAAGTGTACTTTTTAGTGCTAGCAGTTTGGAATGCATTCGTCTTTTTTGATCACTTTTATTCCAATTTTAAGTGACATAAAATTACCAAAAAACACAATTTTTATAGATTGGACTTTTTCAGAAACGGCGATACCAAATATGTGTAACTTTTTTTTATTATTTTATTGTTTTTATTTGTAAAATGGGGAAAGGGGAGTGATTTTAACTTTTAATACTTTTTTTGTACTTTAAAACTTTATTTCTTTTTTTTTTTCTTTAACATTGAGTCCCCCTATGGTGATTGACCACTAGGGGGCGCGATTGTTAATACAGTCTAATGCATTGCAAGGCTCCCCACTGCCATGGCCAGGCATCGGAATGCCGCAGCTATGCTGCGGGGATGCCATTCGACGGGAAGAACGGTGCGTGGCACCGCTCTTCATCCATTTTGATGCCGCGGCCATCTTTGCCGCGGCATTTAACCCCTTAAGGACCAGGCGGTTTTTTTTGGTGACACGTTCGTTTTTCCCTCCTCGCCTTCTGAAAGCCATAACTTCTTTATTTTTCCACCTACATAGACAAATGAGGGCTTTTATTTTGCGGGACAAGATGTACTTTCTAATGGTGTTGTTCACTATATTATAGAATATACTGGGAAACCGCAAAAAATTCCAAGTGGGACAAATTGTGAAAATTTTTTTATTTTCGCCATGTTTGCGGGGGTTTTGCTTTTACGGCGTTCAATCTTCGGTAAATATAATGTGTTATCTTTTTCTTCGGTTTTTACCACCCGGGCAATACCAAAAAGAGGGTTTCCTTTATGTTTTGGTACCGTAAAAAAATTCCAAATTTTTTCTTTTTTTGAATTTTGCCCCACGTCCCTTTTGGGGCGACCAATAACTTTTTTGTACTAACACCTACATGTCAGAAAGGGGGGGCTTTTTTTGCGGGCTGGGGGTTACTTTTTATCGCTAGCATTTTGGAATGCATTGCATTTTTGAAAATTTTTATTCCTTTTTTTGAGTGACGTAAAATGCCAAAAAAACGAAATTTTGGTTTTTGGAAATTTTTTTCTTCCAGGGTGTTCAGCGTAAAGGGGTAAATTAGTTATATTTTTAAGATCGGGACTTTTTCGGACGCGGGGGATACCAAATATGTGTAACTTTTTTATTATTTTAATGATTTTTTTTGTAAAATGGGGAAAGGGGTGTGTTTGAACTTTTAAATTTTTTTTTTATTTAAAACTTTTTTTTTTTTTTTTTCTGTAACATTTAGGCCCCCTTGGGGACTACCACTAGTTGGGGGCGATTTTAAAACAACCTAATGCATTTTCATAGGCAAAGATTGGGTGTACAAAGATGGCTTTTTCCCCACTTCCTTCGCGGACGGAAGTGGGGCAAACCGCCAGGGGAATGACGGGGGCCTTACCAAGGCCCCCACCACAATCCCCTGATCAAATCGGGGGAGCAAGCTGGCTTAGCCCAACCCACGATCGGGGCCGGCACCGACGGGGTTAATTCAGAGCCCCGGCCATATTTTCCACGGCGCCTGAGGGTTTTAAAAAAATGCCAGCGTGCGGACACCCACCGGCGCCGTTAAGCCGGGGTGTTAGCGCGATTTGCGGGGGGGGATCCCCCGCAAACCCTTAGGGGGCCCCGGACGTACTGTTCGCCCCCAAGGTCATTTAAGGGGGTTTAAGGGTTAAACACGTTGGGACGACGCTACCGCTCGTGTGGAAAGGCCCGTGTTAGGCGATCGAAAACCCCGGGGGCTTGCGAGGGGGTCGTGGGGGGCAAACCCCCCCGCAGAGCCCCCTTTGGGACCTGGGACGTACTCAAAGTCAGGGGCCTTAAGGGTTAAGTAGCCCTCCCACTCGAACTCATTACCTGTAAAAAAACCCCTTTGTCCACACTTTTAATCAATGCAATCCAAACTCTCCCCCGGGCCCAAGACCAAAGAGCACAAGGAACCCAGAGAGAAAAATTTAGACCTCCCACAAGGCTGGGATGGCTACGGAAAAGGCAAGTAGTTTGGTGAGAAGGCAAAAACCCGTTGGTGAAATTTTAAAAATTGAAAAAAACAAAAGAGACTGCAATTTTCCCTGGGTCGGGGGCCCCCCATGAAGATCTCCCCTTTTGGATTAGGATGATTTTTGAGATAGGTCGGGAATTTGGGCCCAGAACCTGTCAATGACCAAATAGAGCGGGACCACACCCTAAAAAATTTATCATTAGTAACCACTAAACTGTCATGATTAAAATCCTGCATTCCCAAGCAAATTTCCCCCTTCATACAGCATTGTCCACCTGTTTGAAGTTTTCCCTGACCACTGGATGATCCAGAGGAGGCATGGGGGAAAACCATGGGTAAAATGAGACCAAAATAAACTTTTTTGGGGTTAACCTTTTCACCGGGTTTTTTACGAAGAAGGGTGATACAAAGCACTGACCCAACTGTGAAAAATAGGGGAAACATCATACTTTGGGGGGGCTTTTCTGCAAAAAGGGACAGGACGCGCACTGTATTGAAAGGGGAGGTGGATAGGGCCCATTATGGAATTTTGGAACAACCCCCATAGAGCATTGAAAAACGGGAGTGACTGGGGCTTTTCCCCCTGACAATGACCAGAAACACACAGCCGGCAACTAAGAGTTGCCCCAAAAAACATTCGTCCTGTATGGCCTAGCCCGTCCCAGCCTGAACCCACGAAAATCTTTGGAGGGACCTGAACTTAAAGGTCCCGCGACAGCCCCGAAAAAGAAAGATCGGAAAAAAAACTGTATGGAGAATGGGCCTAAAACCCTCTCTAGTGTGTGCAAACTTGGTCAAATCGGGAAAAATTAATTTTGTAATTGCAAAATAATAATAAGAATTATTTAAAAATCTACAAAATGATTTCTGGATTTTTTTTTTGATTTTAACCTCCCATTTTTTTTGGGGGAAAAAATTGCAAAATGCCATGTATCAAATACTTATTTTCTCCACTGTCAGTCATGTGTGGTGTCCCGACCACTGGTGATCTGACCACTATGTGGCCACTACATAGTGGTATTGTAAGTTATATTGGCGCCTGTATAGTGGCAGCGAAACACTTGTCCTTGATCTTAAAGCGAGCGCACACCTGTCCCCGGCGCTGTGACAAGGGTTTCCACTGCGCCACTATTACTAAATGTGTTAATTACAATATTTACTGTCACACTAAAATACAAGAGTGAACATTTGTTGATGAAAAAAACCAAATGTATTTTGCAAGTAACTATTTTTTTTACATACGGTATGCTTCTAAAAGCAAAAAGTGGGTATCATCTCTGATTATGTGAATAATGCATTCAGAAAAATATTCAATACTGCATCTTTTGAATGAAAAAAAAAATAAAATTATGCACAGCTGGAGTTTATGTTAGTGCCAGAATGCTCAGCATGGTTACTTTTCTTATTAAATTACAGTATCTGAATTTTCTCTTAGAATTCTTTTCACGGGAAATAACCTATGTAAGTAGCTTGGCATTTTTGAAAAGTACATTGTGCACTAGTCCTGAAAAATCTATTAATGATAATAACACATATAAAAAGTTTGCAGTGACCTAGAAGTTACATTTCAGAGAACTTTGTGTTTAATGTATAAATGGCATGCAAACCTGCATTTGAACAAATGACTCCTGAGAATTTTTGCACATCTCGTTGCTTTGCTTTCGTGCCCAGGTCACAAATAGCTGGGTTTTGGGCAGGCTTCTCCTGACCAGCCAGAATCGCATTGGCACTTTCCACAGTCACACGTACCATGTCCTAAAAAAATAAACAAGAATATTTTTAAAGCAAACACAAAATTCTCTTTTTATTTTGTTTGTCTGTAAATAGAGGGCGCTTTATATAATGTTAGATTAAAGGGAGTAAACAGAATGTATGACCTATTTTTTACTAAATTAAAATCAGATAATGATGCATATTCTTTCTTCTAATTTGTTATTATTTACTGATTGTAGAGGTTTTATTTTATTCTGTTTTTGGCAAAAAAAACAGGATACATTTTGTATGTGCTGCGTTAATAGCATTTAGAGATTTGCTTTACAACAACTACATGGACCACTGAAACCTGTGATCAGAAACGGACTTATGACTCCTTTGGGAGGGGATTGTAGGCATGCTCTGTGACCTGCAAGGAGGTCACCTTGCAGCGAAGGGGAAGAGGTTAGCTGTGAGAATCACCTTGAGTAACTGGTGAAAAGCTGCTTTATCTTCACGTTGGTATCTGCATTGTTGTCACATTTTATTTTAATCTTATTTGTGATAATAATAATGAGGAGATCGCTGAGATGTGATCTTTATAGAACAGGTAGTGGCAAACTATTAAAGTCTTAGTGGTGAGTGTAAAAACTGAAAAATGTCAGGATTTTTTATTAAATAGCTAGTGACATAGAAAATTAAAAACATTCCTGAAATGTCTGTTTTAGTAAATTCTTGTATTCCCTATGAAATAACAATTCTGGAACATCTTTTCTGAAAGTGAACCTGCCAGATAACACAGTCGTGAGAAAAAAGAAAGTGCGCACTTTGAATTCAACTGCTTACATATTGTGTCATTATTTAACAAAACTGACGCCAAACTGGAAAATTGATGTGTGACAAACTAAGTACACCCTATGAATAAATCGCGTGCAGACCACTCTTTGGCAGCAATATTTTGAGGTAATCATTTTTTGTAGGACTTTGGAAGAATTTATGTCCTCTCTTCCTTACAACAAGGCTTCAGTACATTGAGATTTGTGGCAATCAAGGTCCTGATATAACATTTTAATTGGGTTAAGGTCTGGATTTTGACTGGGCCATTGCAACACCCTGACTCCTTTTTTGTCTCCTTGCCAATCTGTTGTAGATTTGTTGGTATTGTTGGGGATCATTGTCCTGTTGCATGATGATCCGTTTCAGCAGCCAAGCTTTAGCTGTTGTAAATATGGCATCACTTTTCACTCTAGAATACATAAGTATATAGGGGAGTTCATGATTGATTTGACTTATTTACTGTAAGGTGCCAATAACAGTTCTGGATCATCTTTTCTTAAAGTGAACCTGCCAGGTGTTTTATGCCACCCTACTGTCTTTTAGGAGTCTTATCAGGATTTAATCTGTATTTTACTCAGAAATCCTACAAAGAATCATATCAACCTATATACCGCAAGTTCATCTTCTCTCTCTCTATCACATCCTGTACTCCATGTTGTGTGGCCCCCCTGTTATTCCTTCTAGAAATGTATTAATTAATCAGTCAGATGGGTGTTACCAATTGGGAGTCTCTTCACAGTTTGGCATTGTCTTATTATCCCTTGGATGAACAATAACATGTAACAAATTACATCATAACATTATTTATTTAACAAAAACAAGGCCAAAATGCAGAAGCAGTGTGAGAAAAATAAGTACACCTTTATTGCCAGATGCTGCTAATAATATGCCCATTTAATATTTGAAAATCAGCAAGAAGAAAGAGATCAGTAATGATCCTAGAGAAGCAATTATGCTGTCCATCAATTTGAAAAGGTTTTAAGGCCATTTCAAACATTTTGAAAACCATCATTTTACAGTGAGAAAGATTATTTACAATTGAAAAAAATTAAAGGCGGTTGACAATATTCACTCGAACGTCAGACTGTGTAATTCTCAGAGAAATTTGAAAAAACTGCAGAACTCTCAAACTCTACAGGCCTTATTTAGCATGTAAAATGTCCAGGTTCACAACAGAACAATTAAAAAAGAATGAACAAGTATGGCTTGATTAACCCATTACTGCCGCAGACTGTCGACTCTTCTTCCTCCTGACGGCCCCAGCACTTTAGCAACGCAGGGACTGTCGCCCAGTTGGCATCTGCTGCTCAGGGCAGCACATCAAGTAGGCAGGGACAGTGGGCTGGGTTCCAGTCAGGGCTCATTGTACCTCCCTTGACGTGACAATTGATTTTTGTAGAGACCAGTCCACGTCTGACAGGGCTTTGAGTGGCCTGTATGTTAGATACCCACATAAATGACTCCATATAAGAAATTGCACCCCTTAAAGTATTCAAAACAGCATTTAGGAAGTTTATTTACCCATTAGGTGTTTCACAGATATTAAAGCAAAGTGAAGGTAATATCTGGAAATTTCACTTTTTTTGCAGATTTTCAATTTGTATCCATTATTCACTGGAACAGGTAGATGTGACCAGGACAATGCAATTCTGCCATTTTTAGAGATATCCCTATTTTGGGCCCCATGCCTATTTTTCTCAACCAAAAACTTCAAAAAAGGCGCACCAAAAGGACTTTGGGGGTCTTTTTTAAAATT